>JAQQTP010000033.1:2362500-2387500 GCA_029884605.1 Ormosia emarginata | reverse complement strand
CACTGCTTGGGAGTTTACAGTTTCTTGTTCTATTTCACTCCCCGAGGGGGGTTCTTTTCATCTTTCCCTCACGGTACTACTTCACTATTGGTCACCCAGGAGTATTTAGCCTTATAATCAAATCCAATTCCCAAACAATTTCCAAGTTCCTCTACTCACTAAGGTAAGGTATCAATGGTTTTTCACTTTTAGACTTATATTGAGCTATGATAGAAAGAAAGGAAGTCATTTAGGCTCAAAGAGGGGTAAATAATAGATCAATTTGCAAGGATGGCTATTTAGCCCATAGCTATAAGAAAGAAATGCCTTTATCATGTCCAAACTGTGCAGTGGTCATTTGCAGCTTAAAAGAGAGTCAAATCAAATTCTGAAGAATATATAACCATGAGTGGAATCACACAACCAAGAACTGAAATGACCTAAATTAGTCATTCACATTAAGGCCCAAAAACTCACTAGGTCACAATTTATCAATTTTGATTAACCCTTTCAATTTTTCAGAAATCTCATTTGACCGATTTAGAAGCTAGAAAATCAGTTCCTTTAAGCTTAGAGACCTTTCAAGATAAAATGGAAACTCGCTCACGGCTCAAATCACTTTAAAGATCAATTTAGAAAAAGCATGCATCATCAGTATTAAGTCAATTGATATCAGTATCCATCCCACACTTGAATCAAACATTGTCCACAATGACAAAACAGCAAAATAGATATAAATGAACACAATAAAACCAATAGAACAAAAGCAAGGATATTAACGAATCCAAGTCATCATCATTAACCAACAGTCAACAAACAAGTCCAAAATAGATTCAAAATATCCCATGGAAAGCAAAACAAAGTCCTGATACAACAATGATATATATCAAGATGGGGGAGGGGGATAAGAAAATCTCTAAAGTACGGCATCTAATTTGCCATCAATGTTATCCAGTCGGTGAGTAGAAGAGTCACCTAGCGCCTGGAGGCTCCGTAAATGGTCATCAAAGCTCTGAAAGCGAGCAGTCTGATCCATCTCCAAGTGATCAAGACGGGCCAGAAGATCATCATAAGAAGCAGCTCGAGGCTGAGTGGAGGGGCCAACATCATCAGCAATAAGAGCAGCATACTCCAGAGATGGTAGTGTGGCATCATCTTCCGGGGGGTCAGGTATCGGGGCTGGTCCAGGCAAGATCTCTCCATCAGTGCCAAGTAAATGTAGTCCGCCATTCCGATGGACACACAGCTTCATAACCACCAGAATATAGCCATTGATAGCAGTGGAACCATGGATAGGGTCTTCCTCTAGGAGGTCTAAATAATCATAATACTCAGCAATAGTAGAAACAAAACCCCCAAGCATGATGCTGCCAGCTAGAGTGGCCCCAACATGCTTAAATTGATTGCACAGCCAATACCCCCCATTGACAGGTTCCCCATGGATCATGCAATGTAAAAAAAATAACTCATGGCGACTAATGGTCCCTTGACTTTCCCTCCTACCACAGATGGTGTTAGCTAACCATTTCTGAATGTATCTATGAGCAGGGGATCTAAGTTTGGAGGCCTTAGATTTCGTAGGGTCATAGGTACCTGACCTAGTAATAGTCAGAGCGATCTAAACATGATCAAGATTAAACTCACGAGGAAGACAGTTGTGTCTGACTGGGAAAACAAAAATGGCACTGAATTGATGGATATCGAAAGTGCAAGGGATGCCTAAAAGCTTAAAGGTGATCTCACTTGGCCACTGAGCTTGGTCACTCAAGGGGTATAGTTTGCAAGAAAAAGTGGAAATAACTTCCTTAGTCAGCTTAGCATAAGTTGGTTTGTACAATTTTGTAAATTCTACCTAACCCATTCTACCCAGTAGTGTAAAAACTTCATAATATAACCCTATGGCTCCTAAAGTATCCTCATCTAGGAATCTAGTGGCAATAACTTCCTTCCTATCAATAGGGTTAATGGGTAACTGGGGTGGAGATGGAGCCTGTGGTGGAGGGGGAGGTGGAACCTCCTTCCTTGCTTGCATCTTGGTGCGCTTGCGAGGAGGCATTGTGCAGGGATGGAGTAGGTGAGGGTAGAAAGAAGGAAATGGAGAGATATATAGAAAGGTGTGTGGGGGAATTTGATAATGTGATGCAAGGTGTGTTTTTATTCATAAAAAAAGGGGTTATTTGTTGAAAAAGGCAAGAAATGAAAAATAATGAAAAAGAAAGAAATGAAAAAGGGAAAAGTTATTTGTTGAATGGAGAAAGGTAAGAAAAAGGTGAAAATACCAAAAAGAAATCTAAGATTGATAAGTATTGGGGTGATATTGTAAATGTGTTTGAATTTTCTATTCCCCTTGCTCTTCTATTTCCTATAGTCTAACCCTGCTCATCCTTGATATATCCTACCTTGACCTTGACCCCATTCCAGCCTAATCAAAGACCTTTTGATCTTGGTGTGCATGTGGCCTAAGTGGTAGAAAAGTAGAGGTTTGTCAAGCCTATGATAGGGCATGTCTTCATAAGTTGGTTGAGAGTAAATACAAACCCAAAGCACTTGAGCGAAAGAGAGTATATCAGTGAAGGTTTATCATGCTGATTTAACCCTGAGATTTGATAGATTTTGCTAGCTGGTTTCGATTATTAAGAAAGGAAATTCCTGATTGCTTAAACTCCTTGAAAGGATTAAAGTATATAGGTCTTTGCTCATTGCTTAAATACTTTCATTACCTATTGGAAAGCATATCCTTGATTCTATGTTTTGTTCAAGAGTGCAAAAAAGCTAAGTGTGGGAATATTTGATCTATTGATAATTTCAGTATTTTGAATGCCTTATAGTTGATCTAATTGGATTCCATTTGTGCTCAATTGATAACATTTGCATAAGTTTCTGACAATTACCTTAATTGGAACCTTATTGTGAAACTTTGCTTAAATATGTTCATAAACACTCATAATTGAATTGCACTTTGCAGGAAACCCTTGAGTGTTGGAGTCCATTAGCCTTAAACTAGGCTTGCTATCCATGTGACAGAAGAGCCAAGGATTCTTATAGATCAATACCATCTCTTGAAGCAAGGGAAGAAGAGTGTTTGCTGAGAATTCCAGCTGAAGTTGAAGAAAGTCAACAATACGACCCGTGTCATAAGACATGGGGTAACTTATATATTCCTCTAGTACCACAAGAAGTTTCCAATCATGAATTTGCCCAACACGGCCCATGTCATCTGACATGGGGTAGGCCATGTACATTTATGATATGACAAGGGAATCTTGTTTTTGAGCTTTGACTAACCACACGGCCCGTGTCATCTGACATAGGGTTGGCCGTGTATCTCTCTGATATCTTAAGATGGGTTTAGTTCTGAGCCAATTCGACCATACAGCCTATGTCATATAACACAGGGTATGCTGTGTAGATCTCTGAATTCTGAAATGCCAAAGTTTATGAGTGCAAAGTCAGACATGGGGTAGGTCGTGTCAAATGACACGGCCTGTGTCTGCAAATCAGAAACTTAACTTCGTATTTTGAGGTAAAATTAGGGGTTTAAAGGTATAAATAGCATTGGCTAGGACTCAGAAGGCAGTTCTGAACTGGAAGCTGTCAAAGAAAAGAAGAGGATTCAAGAAATAAGAAAGAGAGAGATTCGATCGAAGATTGGAGATTCGAGTTCGAGCAATCGGAGATCGATCAACCTTACTCATTGAAAACTAGTTTGATCTTCAATTTTCTTTCATTCTTTCATTCTTAACTATGTTTCTATTTCGTTTTAATTTTGATTTTGAATTTGCTATGTGCGGCTAAACTCCTATTTAGTTAAGGGAGGATGAAACTCTAGTTTTGGTTATGTAAATTCTGCTTATTCCTTTATTTCAATACAATTGTGTTTTTATTCATATGTTTTGATCTCAATTCAATATAAAGGTTTTTATATTCTTGCCAATTTAGAAAGTGGTAAAAACTAGGATTACTGTGCGCGGTTGCGGTGGTAGAACTAGTGGAACATATAATCTAAGTAATTTAATCCTGGTGTATGATTGGATCTTAGTGTGATTGGTTTTCTAAATCTTAATGCAATCAATAGGTAGGTGTAAGAGCGGTTGCTTTACAAATAACTATTGATTAGGGATTGATTTGAGCAGTTACTAAATTAACCAATATTTAAGGAAAATAGAGATTAATCTCACAATTGTGTAAAAACATAATTGATTATATTGAGATAAAGGTTAAGTGGATTTGCATGATCATATAAACCTAGTTGTGGATTCTATCTCTTAACCAATATTCTCAAATTGGAAATTCAAATCATACCTATTTTGCTAGTGTTTTATCTTTGGTTTCTGTTTTAGCTTGAATTAACAAACCCCCTTTTACTATTTATTGTCACTTAGAGTTTAAATTAGGATTCAGTTAATAGTGTTAATTGAGTTAGTTCTCTGTGGATCGACCCTTGCTAACTACAATTAGTTGCATGGTTTTTATAATTTTGGTGGGACTTGGCAATTGTTTCTAATATCAATTTTAATTCACAATCCACAACACACCAAATTTTGAAAAATTTGGTGTGGTGTGGATTGTGATTAAAAATTTAGAATGAAAATCAGTTGCCAAGTTCCACAAAAAATATAAAAACCTTGCAACCAGTTGTAGTTAGCAAGGGTCGATCCACAGAGAACTAATTCAATTAACACTATAAATTGATTCCTAATTAAACTCTCAAAAACAATAAATAGTAACAAGGGGGTTTTGTTTGTTAAAACTACAAATATAAATTGAATCTAAAATGAAAACAGTAAACACAGTTTGGAAAATCAATTAAAAGACAATGGTTAAAAGATGGAATTTACCACTAGATTTATATGATTATGTTAGCCCACATATCCTTTATACCAACATGATCAATTATGTTTTTATGTGATTGTGAGATTAATTCCTTGTTTTCCTTAAATTTGGTTAATTCAGCAACCGCTCAAATCAATCCCTAATCAATAGTTAGTTATAAAGCAACCGTTTTTATCCCTACCTATTGATTGCATTAAAATTTAGAAATCCAATCACACTAAGATTCAATCACACACCGGGATTAAATTACTTAGATCATATGCCTCACTAGTCCTACCACTGCTACCGCACATAGCAGTCCTAGTTTTACCACTTTCAAAATGGGCAAAGAGTATGAAAACTTTTATACCAAATTAAGAACAGAAACATATGAATAAAAACACAATTGTATTGATATAAAGAAATATGCAAGAATCACATAATCAAAACTAGGATTTCTTCTTCCCTTAACCATATAAGAAAACTAGCCACACATGCAAATTCAAAATCAAGAGAAAAGCAATAGAAAAATATTGTCAAGAAGAAAAGAAAATTGAAGATCAAACTAGTTTCCAAGGAATGAGATTGATTAATCTCCGATTGCTCGAACCCGAGTCCCAATCTTCAATCAAATCTCTCTTTCCCTTGTTCTTCCTCTTTGTCTCAGTTCCTTGGTAGCTCCCCAGTCCAGACTCTCTTTTTGAAGCCACAGGCAATCCTATTTATAACTTTGGAGACCTAATTTTGCATCAGAATTCGTATCTGGCTTTCTGATTCGATGACATGGCTTACCCCTGTCAGATGACACGGGTCGTGTCGTTTAACACGGCCTACCCCCTGTTAGATGACACAGGCCCTGTCATATGACACAGCCTACCCCCTATCAGATGACACTGGCCCTATCACTTGCTTTCTTCAAATTCTGCCTAGATTCTTTATAGATACTTTTCTTTCTTCACTCCTAGGGATAATATTGATCTCCTGAAAAACACAATGTAATCATGAGTGCTTATAAACACACTTAAGTACGGTTTCACTATAAAGATTCGATTAAACTTCATATCCAGAAACTTAACTAAAAGTTAACAATTAAATACATATGAAGTCCAATTAGATCAAACATATGACACTCAAGATATGGAAATAATCGATAGATCAAATAAAAATTTGGTGTGGTGCAGATTGTGATTAAAAATTTAGAATGAAAATCAGTTGCCAAGTTCCACCAAAAATATAAAAACCTTGCAACCAGTTGTAGTTAGCAAGGGTCGATCCACAGAGAACTAATTCAATTAACACTATAAATTGATTCCTAATTTTAAACTCTAAATGACAATAAACAGTAAAAGGAATTTTGATAATTCAAGCTAAAACAGAAACCAAAGATAAAATAATAGTAAAGTAAATACGATTTGAATTTCTAATTAAAAGACAATGGTTAAGAGATAGAATCCACCACTAGATTTATATGATTATGCTAGCCCACATATCCTTTATACCAACATGATCAATTATGTTTTTATGCAATTGTGAGATTAATTTCCTATTTTCCTTAAGTTTTGGTTAATTCAATAACCGCTCAAATCAATAGTTATTTGTAAAGAAAACGCTCTTACACCTACCTATTGATTGCATTAAGATTTAGAAAACCAATCACACTAAGATCCAATCATACACCGTGCAAAACCCACCATAGGGCATCATATTTAAGACTAATCCTAATATAACTTACCCAAGTTGTAAAAGAATAAATCTTGTAAAAATACTGATTTTAAAATTTCGTTTGCGGAATAATAGAAAATAAATAAAAACTTTAAACGTGAAATGTAATTAAAACTAACACACCATATTTTACATATTACAACTTTGTTCGTAAATAATTTACATAAATACACCCCCAAAAGTTAATATATACATTACACACCAAACCAAAAACTATTTAACTAAAACTCCAACAAACTAAAGGTTAAGGCTCTCATTAGGATCCTCCTTCTCAGTGTTATCATCAAAGAACCCTGGCGGATACAGTACACGCTGGGTTGGTGTCCTGGCAGTCGACATCATGGAATCCTCATGTGGAGTATAAGTATTCCTACTCCAAAGCTCACGTATAGGCATGTAGAACTCTAGACGCACAGACACGTGTTGTGTCATGATAGGAATACCATCTCTAGTACCACTTAAATTCAGAGTCAGATCCCCGGTATAAACAAACCTTTCCCTATTTAAATTAACCCTCCAAGCATCAATCCCACCATGGAATTGAACAGTAACAAAACCTAAAATTTTGTGCCTCGCCGCCATACCAAGCAAACACAGAAAATCGTTACTGGTAGTAAAAAGATTTATCCGCCTCCTCGCCTCCTCAGTCTTCATCAACATATCATCAACATATATAATAAAACAAATATAACATAACGAAGAGGTGAGAACCCCTACATCAATACCAATGAGGCAGTAGAGAAAATGACAGTAAATGATACAGATACAATATTATATCATATAGTCATATTCTAACATCATAGATAACATATCAAATAAGCATAGTTATCACATCAATATGTTGGCCCACTATGCATGTGTACAACGACCCATTTCCTACTCCATGGAGCTAATCACAATTTCAGAGAGAATGATAGGGAGTACATGTCTGCATATCGTTAGCCTCAAATCATGTGTCAATATATCAAATCATGGCACAACATGGCCGATACAGACACTCTCAACCAATCACGAAAAGAGTAGTAACTTCATCGAGACCGTCGGTGTGTTTGCAAAGGATACTATGACGCAGTGGTGCTACCAACTAGTCACATATGACATTCCACACCCCGACGTCCCCAAGATCACTGAAGATCTTAACTACACAATTCTCACCCACACAAAGGTGTAATTTCCATCTCCTAGGCCCATTGCCTTAATTGACATGCTTTTCCATGCATGATGTATGATCCAACACATACAAATCATTGTATAATCCAACACATACAAATCATATTTCACCATATTTCACATATTCACATCACATTCTTGGCAGTGTCATTTTCCATCATAACGGGCCCACCACGACAGCCCAATAGCCAACTGCTGTAATATCCAAACGCGTAAATATTTTATCACGTTTTTTAACTTACGTAATATTTTTCTTATGTTTTCAAATTACGTAAATATTTTTCAATGTTTTCGCAATCGTGTAAATATTTAAAATCATTTTCTCAATCGCGTAGTGTAAAAATCAATCGTGTAGCTTAAAAATAAATGTTTTTAAATTGCATAATAGTTTTCTAGCATTTTTCACTTATGTAAAATATTTTCTCAACTTTCTAAACTTACTTATAAAATTCTCTATATAAAACATGCATTTTGGCCTTCTTGAAAATATTTTCTTTCTAAAAATCCTTTACGTATTATTTTCTATGATTCTTTTTTTCAAAAAAAAAATGATTTCTTTGATTTAATTAGACCTTACATCTCAAAATTTTCTAACACTCTTCAAAACCCAAAGATGAAATATACGTTAGCAAATTTCAAATTAAAATTATATTTCTCAAACGTAATTATTTATAATTTAACACTTAACCCATTTTCTTTTTATTTCTAAAAATCCATTAGACTAACTTCTTGTTATTTAAATATCTAAGTCTATACTTAGAACAAAAATTTTGGATTCTAAAACATCAAAATTTGGCATATTGGCCAAAATCCACTTAAGCTTCAAAAATCATATTTAACCATATAATTACTTTTAAAAACCCTTAATCCAATTTCTCACCATTAAATCACTCAATCCATACTTAAGAAAATATTTTGAAACATTTTTGCCCTCTTGGTCTTGTTATGGCCATGAGCCATCATAGGTTCTTTGGAACCTTCATATAATTTCCTCATCATATAAATCATATCCTACTTTACAAAATAATCACCATGCTTCCATAAGCTTATAAACAAGCATATAATCAAGTAATCATGCCTCCATAAGCATATAAGCAAGCATATAATCAAGTATACCAACATATAATCAAATAAACAAGCATAAAATCAAAGCTTTAAAATAAACCAACCAAAAATCACCACAAACAAAGCAAGCTTAAAACCATACAAGTGAATAAATCCTTATGGATTTTTCACCACAAACAAAGCCATCTCCTCACCACCAACATATGGTTGATGAGGTTAATCTCCCTCTTACCTCAAGGTAGACAAAATCCACTTAGTCATTTTGCTTCAAGAAGTTTGTGTAGCCTCCAAAGAAAACCCTAACAAACTTAAACCAACATAAAGTTACAAACTAAGCTTGAATAAGAGAAACCATGGAATAATCATGGTTTAGAAACTCAAGAATCAAACTTAGAAACAAAGAAGAAGAATTTTACCTTGAAACTTTAAGAACCCTAGCTTGTAGTAAAGGTAGAAGATGAATGATTTAGCTTAAGTCTTCAACATAGAAGAGTCTTAGAATGATGTTTAGGCTTAGAAAATAAGGTTAGATAAAATTTTAGAAGCTTGAATGGTTGGTGTAATGGTGATTGCTGAATGGTTCTTGGAAGAGAGAAATGGAGATTTTGGTTAAGTGTAGAAATGAAGAAATAAAGAGAATGACTTAAGTGACTAAAGGCGATAGAAGTATGATGGATAGTCTACACTAAAGCTTGTTGCCATGGAGTACTAGCATGTGGGGGAATTAATTGCATGGTCAATCAAGGTGAAAATCAAGCACATGGTTCAACTCATCAAGTAATCATGCTTTGGTCACACTTTGATGAATCACAAGCTCTTGAAACTCCTAGAACACTCCACTTTGGCCGTGGAACTCCTTGCATTTTGCTAACCAAAATTTGTTTCAATTTGTAACCATTTAAGCTTAAGTTAACTTACTAATTCATCTAGTTTAGACTAATTAAGCAAGTCATTTTTGTTGACTTAACGCTATTGGTTAATGGTATGTCAAGCCACTAATGTTGACTATGCTAAGGATTAGTAGCACATGGCTGGCACATGACTAAAGTTATAAGAATTTATTACTCACACAACAAAAATTACTGCTCTCAAATCATTAATTATCATACAGTGAATAATAAAATCACAGTATAAGAAAATTTAGTAACTATATCTGGTTCTAGGTTTAGTAAGATCCTCCGGTCCCATATTAACAGTATAAAATTTTTTGGCCCATAAAAATTTTTAGTTTTTCCGAGCCCAACCAGGCCCACAGACGGCCCAAAATAATATTAAAATATTCACAATTTCATAAAAATCCACAAAAATTCTCAAAAATCATAAAAATTATAAAATTCATATTTATGCAGAAAAAACGAAATTCGGGGTGTTACACACCGGGATTAAATTACTTAGATCATATACCTCACTAGTCCTACCACCGCAACCGGGCACAGCAATCCTAGTTTTACCACTTTCGAAATTGGTAAAGAGTATAAAAACCTTTATACTAAATTAAGAACAGAAACATATGAATAAAAACACAATTGTATTGATATAAAGAAATATGCAAGAATCACATAATCAAAACTAGGGTTTTATCTTCCCTTAACCATATAAGAAAACTAGCCACACATGGCAAATTCAAAACCAAAAGAATAACAAAAGAAAAACATTGTCAAGAATAGAAGTGCAGAAGAAAACTAAAAATCAAACAAGTTTCCAAAGGTTGGGGATGCTTGATCTCCAATTGCTCAAACTCGAGACTCCAATCTTCGATCCAATCTCCTTCTCCCTTGTTCTTGGTCTTCTCCTCAACCTCTGGGCAGTTTCCCAGTCCAGGCCTCCTTTTTGAAGCCTCATGCAATCCTATTTATAACTTTAGAGACCTAATTTTGCATCAGAATTCGTATCTGGCTTTCTGATTCGACAACACGGCCTACCCCCTGTCATATGACACGGACCGTGTCGTTTCACACGGCCTACCCCCTGTTAGATGAAACGGGCCCTATCATATGACACGGCCTACCCCCTGTCAAATGACATCGGCCCTATCACTTGCTTTCTTCAAATTCTGCCCTGATTCTTCACAGATACTTTTCTTTCTTCACTCCTAGGGATAATATTGATCTCCTGAAAAGCACAATGTAATCTCATGAGTGCTTATAAACACACTTAAGTGCGGTTTCACTATAAAGATTCGATTAAACTTCATATCCAGAAACTTAGCTAAAAGTTAACAATTAAACATACATGAAGTCCAATTAGATCAAACATATGACACTCAAGATATAGAAATAATTGACAAATCAAATACTCCCACACTTAGCCTTTTCCACTCCTGGGCAAAACATAAGACTGAACCAGGGAACAAAGAAAAACAAAAACAAAACTAAAAGCTTTAAAAGACTTAATTTCCAATGATATTCAAGAAAGGAAAAAATTTGAAAGCGAGAAGAGCAAGAAAAGATTCAAGGGGTCAAAACATTGAAGAGATAACAAATCTTCACACCTCAAACCAACAAGCAAGGTATCTTCAATTTGAAAAGCATGAATCAAGAATGATAGATCCTCATAAGATACACTCTCAATCTCTCAAGTGTTTACAAGGTAAGTATTTAACTCAATTCAGCCTATGAAAAATGCACTACCATAAGCTTGCATATCTTTTACTTTTCTACTACTCAAACACATGCATACAAAAATCAAGAGGACTTTATTCAAGGTGGTAATGGGGCCAAGGTAAGGGAAGGAAATAGTATGGATATGTCAAGATAAGTACCCAAGAGAATAAAAGAATATTAGGGAGGAACTCAATTGACAAGTAAAAAGCATGAAATTTTTCCTTCAGTTCTATATAATGCACATTCTCTTTACATATTCCTTTCTTTTTTTCTTTTTTTTCTTTTACAACATTTCTTGTATTTATTCCTTTTCTTTGCATTTTTTTTCTTTTCTTCCACCAACACTTTGCATTTTGCATATCAAGGATACAACCCCCACACTTGTACTATGCATTATCCACAAGCAAAAGAGCTCCTCCAATGAAAATGAACCAATATTCTCCCATTCCCTAAGGTAAGGTAAAATCATGATTTTTCACATAAGGCATATAATGAGCTAAGACAAAGAATAGGCAAATAGGCTCAAAGGGGTTAATCAAAGGAAAATGATGCAAGGTTGGCTATTTGGCCAAAGTAGTTAATCAAGAAAGAAGGCCTCAATTGTATTTATACATGCAAGTGAAAATGTAGCTTAAAAAAAATCAAAGCCAGTTCTAGAGTGATCAAATGACATGAGTGAAAATCACACAAGAAAAAAGAGAATGACATAAATGTTAAATTCATCCATCAATAGGCTCAAAATCTCATAAGGTATACATTTATCAATCTCAATCCACTAATCAAACATCCAAAACCAAGGATATCAAATTCAAGACAGAAGAAGAAATTTATAAAAAAACATACCCTTGAATTTCAATTGTTTCAAACTCATAAACTTCACAAATCCCAAAACATCATTGGAAATCAATAAAAAACACACTTTTTTTTTCAAAAACAGAATTAAACAGAAAATAGAATGTAAACTCCTCCCCCATACTTAAATTCTACATTATCCTCAATGTAAATCTCAAAAAATAAATAATCATCAATTAATCCAGGACAAGTAAAATAAAAGAAAGAGAGAAAAAACATCCTTATCAAATGAGGAGACTTCCACCAGGGTCCCATCGCTTGAAATGTAATGACCAACTTATGCTTGAAGTTGCATGAGAACTTCCATTGGGGTCCCATTGACCCTCCTTAATTCCCTTTACTTCACCACTAGAATGTCATACGTGTACTTTATCAAATTCATTTGCATCATTGTTTATGTTGGACCAAGGCCCAAAAACAAAATCCACAGTAGTGACTGTCATCCTATGCTCTTTTCCCCCCTTTGAAAATTCTTCAATGGCCTGTAATTCCACCTCCCTTTGGGTCTTAGATTCTGCAACTGCATCAAGAACATTATTGATGGATCCTTCAAAACTCTTAGCTGCTGCGTAAACAGAATAATCAACGTTATTTGATCTATCAATTATTTTCATATCTTGAGTGTCATATGTTTGATCTAATTGGACTTCATGTGTGTTTAATTATTAACTTTTAGCTAAGTTTCTGGATATGAAGTTTAATCAAATCTTTATTGTGAAGTCGTGCTTAAGTGTGTTTATAAGCACTCGTGATTATATTGTATTCTTTAGGAGATCAATATTATCCATAAGAATGAAGAAAGAAAAGTATCTGTGAAGAATCAGGGCAGAATTTGAAGAAAGCAATTGATAGGGTTGATGTCATCTAACAGGGGGTAGGCCGTGTTGTCGAATCAGAAAGTCAAATACGAATTATGATGCAAAATTAGGTCTCCAAAGTTATAAATAGGATTGCTTGGGGCTTCAAAAAGGAGGCCTGGACTGGGAAACTGCCAAGAGGCTGAGGAGAAGACCAAGAACAAGGGAGAAGGATATTGGATCGAAGATTGGAGTCTCGGGTTCGAGCAATTGGAGATCAATCATCCCTAACCTTTGGAAACTAGTTTGATCTTTAGTTTTCTTCTGCACTTCTATTCTTGACAATGTTTTTCTTTTGTTATTCTTTTGGTTTTGAATTTGCCATATGTGGCTAGTTTTCTCATATGGTTAAGGGAAGATGAAACTCTAGTTTTGATTATGTGATTCTTGCATATTTCTTTATATCAATACAATTGTGTTTTTATTCATATGTTTCTGTTCTTAATTTGGTATAAAGGTTTTTATACTCTTTGCTAATTTCGAAAGTAGTAAAACTAGGATTGCTATGCGCAGTTGTGGTGGTATGACTAGTGAGACATATCATCTAAGTAATTTAATCCCGGTGTGTGATTGGATTTTAGTTTGATTAGTTTTCTAAATCTCAATGCAATCAATAGGTAGGTGTAAGAGTCATTGCTTTACAAATAACTATTGATTAGGGATTGATTTGAGTGGTTACTGAATTAACGAAAACTTAAGGAAAATAGGGAATTAATCTCATAATCACATAAAAACATAATTGATCATGTTGATATAAAGGATATGTGGGTTAACATAATCATATAAATCCAGTGGTGGATTCCATCTCTTAACCATTGTCTTTTAATTGGAAATTCAAATCATACTTATTTTGCTAGTGTTTTATCTTTGGTTTCTGTTTTAGCTTGAATTATCAAAATCCCTTTTACTGTTTATTGCCATTTAGAGTTTAAAATTAGGATTCAATTTGTAGTGTTGATTAAATTAGTTCTCTATGGATCGATGCCTCATTCATGATCTCACTGCACCAGAAGAAGAAATAGTTGTTACTACAAATGGTCCAATCCATTTAGAACGTAGCTTACCTGGAAACAATTTGAGTCTGGATTGATATAGTAACACTCTTTGGCCTTTGTAGAAACTCTTCCTGGAAATCATGTGATCATGGAATGTTTTGGTTTTGGCCTTGTAAGTGAGGGAACTCTCAAAGGCCTTATTCTGCAACTCTTCCAACTCTTGCAATTAGAGTTTCCTGTGCTTTCCAACACCTTCTAGGTTCATGTTAACTTGCTTAACAGCCCAGTAAGATCGATGTTCTAACTCCACTGGCAAGTGACAGGGCTTCCCATACACCAATCGAAATGGTGACATGCCAATCGGGGCCTTTTACACAGTCTTATAGGGCCATAACGCATCATCAAGTCTAATACTTCAATCCTTGCGCGTTGCATTCGCAATCTTTTCAAGGATGGACTTGATTTCCTAATTGGACACTTCAGTCTGCCCATTCGTCTGTGGATGGTAGGGAGTAGAAGTCTGATGCACTACACCATATTTATTCAAAAGGGCCTCAAATGTTCTGTTGCAGAAATGAGTCCTTTGATCATTAATGATGGCCCTTGGAGTTCTAAACCTGGAAAAGATAGTAGACTTCACAAAATCCATAACAGTTTTAGAATCATCAGCTTTGGTGGCCTTAGCTTCCACCCATTTAGACACATAATTAATAACTAAAATAATATATGAGAAGCCAAATGAATGAGGGAATAGTCCCATGAAGTCAATGCCCCAAAGATAAAAAATTTCCACAAAGATTATTGGAGTTTGAGGCATTTGGTTTCACGGACCAATATTGCCTATCCTTTGATAGCGGTCATATGACTTACAGAAATTATAAGCATCCTTAAAAATTGTGAGCCAATAGAAATCACTATCAAGCACTTTGTTGGTTGTCCTCTTCATGCCAAAATGTCCTCCACATGCATAAGTATGACAAAAAGAGAGTATGGAGTGAATTTCTAAATCCGGAATGCATCTCTGAATTACTTGATCTGCATAATGCTTCCAAAGGTAAGGATCATCCTAGATATAATACTTGCAATCACTCTGTAACTTATCTCGCTATGCCTTGGTCAGGCCCTCTGGAAAATCCTTAGTAGCCAAATAGTTGGCAATATCAGCATACCAAGGTATTATAATCTCGATGGCCATTAATTGCTTATCCGAAAAACTCACTTGGATAGGTATCTCCACTTCTTCAGTAACCAATTGACTCAAATAGTCTGTCACCAAGTTTTTGCTCCCCTTCTTGTCTCTAATCTTCAAGTCAAACTCCTGGAGCAACAAAATCCATTGGAGCAATCCGGGCTTCGTATCCTTCTTCTAAAAGATACTTCAAGGCCACATGATCAGAAAATACAATCACTTTGGATCCAATTAGATATGATTTAAATTTTTTCAAAGTAAAAACTACAACCAGAAGTTCTTTCTCAGTTGTAGAGTAATTCAATTGAGCATCGTTCAGGGTCCTTGAGGCATAGTAAATGGCATATGGAACCCTATCAACTCGCTGTCCTAGGACAGCCCCAATCGCGAAGTCACTGGCATCACACATTATCTCAAATGGCGGCTCCTAATTAGATGGCCTAATGATAGGCGCTGTAGTCATCAACTCCTTGAGTTTGGTGAAAGCTTCCATACACCTTTCATCAAAATAAAATGGGACGTCTTTCTGAAGCAATGTACAAAGGGGTAAAGATATCTTGGAGAAGTCCTTGATGAATCTCCGATAAAACCCTGCATGACCAATAAATGAGCGAATCTCCCTCACACTAGTGGGCGGGGGCAAAGAGTGCACAAGTTCTGCCTTAGCTTTATCCACCTTAATTCCCCTAGCGGAGATTACATGACCTAGCACTATACCCTCTTCCACTATGAAATGGCATTTTTCCCAATTCAACACAAGGTTAGTATCAATGCATCTTTTGAGAACCAATTGCAAATGCTCCAAACAACTTTCAAAACCAGTCCCAAACACACTAAAATCATCCATGAAGACCTCAATAATATTCTCTATGTAATCAGAAAATATACTCATCATGCATCTTTGAAATGTCCTGGGTGCATTATACAGTCCAAAAGGCATTCGTCGATATGCAAATGTGCCAAAGGGGCAAGTAAAAGTGATCTTATCCTAGTCTTCTAGAGCAATAGCAATCTGATTATAGCCTGAAAATCCATCCAGAAAGAAATAGTGAGTATGACTAGCTAATCTATCCAACATTTGATCAATAAAAGGCAGAGGGAAGTGGTCTTTTCTAGTAGCTACATTTAATTTTCTGTAATCAATGCAAACACACCACCCTATTTGTAGCCTAGTGGAAATAAGCTCATTCTCAACACTTCATACCATAGTAATTCCCAATTTCTTTGGTACTACCTGAACCGGGCTCACCCACTTATTGTCAGAAATGGGGTAGATCACCCCTACACTTAGGAGCTTCAGTATCTCCTTCTTCACGACTTCCATCATAGGAGGATTCAACCTCCTCTGGGATCTCTCGCTGCTTTAACCCCATCCTCCATTAAGATTCTATGCATACAAATGGAAGGGCTAATCCCTTTGATATCTATGATAGTCCAACCAATGGCTGTCTTATGTGCCTTCAAAATAGCCAACAATTTCTCTTCTTGCTCTTGGGTGAGTGACTTAGCAATGATCACTGGAAGTGTGTCCTTCTCTCCCAAGAATATATATTTAAGATGAGCTGGCAATTCTTTGAGTTCTAACTCTGGTGCTTGCACAACATAAGGTTTAGGTGCATCAGTAGTAACAGGTAGCTCAACATATGAAACATCATATCCTTCTGAAGTAGAAGAGAGCACGTGCATGGCTGCTACCACCTGTTGGACTTCTTCACTCTATGGCTCGCTTGCATCAGCTTTCTTTTCTTCTTATAGATCTAAGCTACGAGTCAAAACAATATCAAGAGCATCAAAATAATTAGATTTAAAAGCTACAGAAATTAAAGAGTCAAAAGGATTAAAAGAATCCATCAAACAAGCAGATTGCATATCACTCAGGTATCTCATGGCCTAAAAAATATTGAATTTGATTAATTCTCCATCAAATTCCATGGTCAGGGTCCCTGAGTGCACATCAATCTTTATCCGCTCAGTCTTCAAGAAAGGTCTCCCCAACAAAATAGGAGCAGAGTTGGTGGATTTATCTTCCTTCATGTCCAACATATAGAAGTCTGTCGGAAACACTAACTCATTCACCTGCACTAACACATCCTCAACAACACCCTTCGGGTATGTGTTAGATCTATCAACCAATTGAATGATAACACCAGTTGGTTCTAAAGAACCAAGATATAAGGATGCATAAATAGAATAAGGCATGACATTTATAGATGCATCTAAATCTAACATTGCCCTTTCAAACCTTTTGTTATCTATTGTGTAGGGTATGGTGAATATGTCAGGATCCTTACACTTGGTTGGGAGTTTCTTATTAAAAACAGCTAAAATATTTGCTCCCACTTGGACCCTCTCATTACCTTTTAACTTCCATTTATTAGTGTATAATTCTTTTAAGAACTTAGCATATCTAGGCACTTGCTTAATGGCATCAAACAAAGGGATGTTAACTTCCACCTCCCTAAAAGTCTCTAGGATCTCTTTATCTGCCTCTTCTTTCTTATTTTTAACCAATCGACTAGGAAAAGGGACCTTAATGACATATTTAGGGAGTGGTTCAGAAATACTTACCTTAGGGGCCTCAGAGTTGGGTCCCTCCTCTTCTACCTCTATAGGCTTTTGAGCTTTGTCTTCAGTGACTTATGGAGGAGATGTGGGTTTGTCCAATGTCTTCCCACTTCGCAAGGTTACAGCGCTAGCATTTTCCCTTGGATTCACCTCCGACTGTGAAGGAAGTTTCCCAGAAAGTTGACTCTGAACCTTGTTGATCTCGGTGGCTAACTGCCCCTCCTGATTCTGCAAGTTACTGATGGTGGCTCTTGTTTCTTGTTGAAACTAAATGTTATTGGTGGCCATCTGTCTCATTAGCTCCTCCAATGAAGGTTCAGGTTGCCTAGGAGCTGGGGCTTGTTGTTGCCTTGGAGGGAACGGTGCTTGCCTCTGTTGAAACCTTGGAGGTCCTTGAGTCGGAGGTTGACTCTGGGGTTGCTTGCCATAGCTGAAGTTAGGATGATCTCTCCACCCCGGATTGTATGTGTTGGAGTAGGGGTTGTAATTTTTAGAAGTGCCAGAATATCCCCCTACTACCTTTGCTTCCTCATTTGTGTCCTCATGTAGAGTGGGACACATATCAGTGGGGTGTCCAGGAGAGCAACAAATCCCACAAGCATTGACTGATGCTTTTCCACTATCCATTAGTTTCTGAACCATGGTGGTCAATTAGGCCATCTGCTGCTGCAAGCTAACTGTATCTGCCTCTTTTACTGCTTACACTCCAATGTCATTCCTGGTAAAGAATTGTTGGGTGTTTGCAGCCATTCTTGCAATCAAGTTTCTAGCTTCTTAAGGAGTCTTATCAACCAACGCTCCTCCACTAGCAGCATCAATTATGTTGTGATCCATCACTAGCAAGCCCTCATTAAAGTACTAAATTAGTAGTTGCTCACTAATTTGATGTTGGGGGCAGCTAGCACATAACCTCTTAAACCTCTCCCAGTAATCATGAAGTGATTCCCCATGCTTTTGCTAGATGCCGCAATTTTTTTTTCCGAATGGTAGCGGCTTTAGAGACAGGGAAGTATCGATCCAGGAAAGCTCGAGCCATGTCTTGCCAAGAATTGATCAATCCGGGTGGCAAATAGTATAACCATTCCTTTGCAGAATCCTTTAACGAGAATGGAAAAGCCCTGAGCTTGACTTGTTCTACTGAAACTCCTGCATGCTTCATGCTGTAACAAACCACGTGTATCTCCTTCAAATGCTTGTTAGGATCCTCTCCAGCTAATCCATTGAAGGATGGTAAAAGGTGGATTAAACCAGTCTTCAACTCAAAAGCCCCTTTAATGTCTGGAATTTCGATACATAGAGGTTGTTGGTCTAAATCTGGAGCACCTAATGCCCTTAAGGTATTCTCTGCCATCACCACTCCTTGAGATGTTTCAGAAAATGTCTCAGAACTGGATAAATCTATATGGTGGTCAGCTTCGACGTTAGCAGGTGTGAATTCAAGAGGAAACTGTGAGTTGACTTGTTCAAAGTAATGCCTTAGATTCCTCAATTGCTCATTTACGTCACCACTGGACATGAATGCCTATAAAATAGTCAAAAAAGAGGAAGAAAAGAATTAAAAACTAAAATAAAAATAGAGTGAAAAATAGGAAACAAATTAATAGTGCAATTGAACAATTGGTTCCCCTGGCAACGACGCCAAAATTTGGTGCGTTGTGGATTGTGAATTAAATTTGATATTAGAAACAGTTGCCAAGTCCCACCAAAATTATAAAATCCATGCAACCAATTGTAGTTAGTAAGGATCGATCCGTAGGGAACTAACTTAATTACCACTATTAACTGAATCCTAATTTAAACTCTAAGTGACAATAAACATTAAAAGGGAGTTTGTTAATTCAAGCTAAAACAAAAACCAAAGATAAGACACTAGCAAAATTGGTATGATTTGAATTTCCAATTTGAGAATATTGGTTAAGAGATAGAATCCGCTACTAGGTTTATATGATCATGCAAATCCACATAACCTTTATCTCAATATAATCAATTATGTTTTTACGCAATTGTGAGATTAATCTCTATTTTCCTTAAATATTGGTTAATTTAACAACCGCTCAAATCAATCCCTAATTAATAGTTATTTGTAGAGCAACCACTCTTGCACCTACCTATTGATTGTATTAAGATTTAGAAAACCAATTACACTAAGATTCAATTACACACTGAGATTAAATTACTTAGATCATATGTTCTACTAGTTCTACCACCGCAACCGCGCACAATAATCTTAGTTTTTACCACTTTCTAAATTGGCAAGAATATAAAAACCTTTATATTGAATTGAGATTAGAAACATATGAATAAAAATACAATTGTATTAAAATAAAGGAATATGCAGAATTTACATAACCAAAACTAGAGTTTCATCCTCCCTTAACCAAATAGGAGTTTAGCTTCACATGGAGAATTCAAAATCAAAATTAAAACAAAATAGGAACATAGTCAAGAATGAAAGAACAAAAGAAAATTGAAGATCAAACTAGTTTTCAATGAGTAAGGTTGATCGATCTCTGATTGCTCGAACCCGAATCTCCAATCTTCAATTGAATCTCCCTCTTTCTTGTTCCTTGAATCCTCTTCTTTTTTTCGACGGCTTCCAGTTTAGAACTGCCTTATGAATCCTAGTCAATCCTATTTATACCTTTGGACCCTTAATTTTGCCTCAAAATATGAAGTTAAGTTTTTGATTCGCTGACACGGCCTACCCCGTGTCTGACTCTGCACTCATAAACTTGGGCATTTCAGAATTCAGAGAACTACACGGCATACCTTGTGTCATATGACACGGGCCGTGTGGTCGAATTGGCTCAAAACTAAACCCATCTAAAGATACTAGAGAGATAAATGGCTAACCCCATGTCAGATGACACGGGCCACGTGGTTAGTCAAAGCTCAAAAACGAGATTCCCTTATCATATCAGAAATGTACATGGCCTACCCTGTGTCAGATGACATGGGCCGAGTTAGGCAAATTCATGACTGGAAACTTCTTGTGGTACTAGAGGAATACACGGGTTACCCCATGTCTTATGACACGGGTCGTGTTGTTGACTTTTTTCAACTTCAACTGGAATTCTCAGTAAACATTCTTCTTCCCTTGCTTCAAGAGGTGGTATTGATCTACATGAATCCTTGGCTCTTCCTTCACATAGATAGCAAGCCTAGTTTAAGGCTAATGGACTCCAACACTCAAGGGTTTCTTACAAAGCACAACTCAGTTATGAGTGTTTATGAACATATTTAAGCAAAGTTTCACAATAAGGTTCCAATTAAGGTAATTGTCAGAAACTTATACAAATGTTATCAATTGAGCACAAATGGAATCCAATTAGATCAACTATAAGGCATTCAAAATACTGAAATTATCAATAGATCAACAGCTTACAACTTTCATCATACTATGCTCTCCAAAGAGTAACTCTTCTCAAAATCTCAAAAGGTGCTGACTTAGAATCCTATTCTAACTAAGGATTCTTGTGGTTTCGGAGGATCCAGCTACAGGAGAACTGGGAACGGAGAGCTTTCCCCCCCTTTTCGCCCGACTCTTTGGTCTCAAGAATGTTGGTTTTAAGAATGAGTGATTGCTCTTCTCCAACCCTTCTCTGACTCTTTGGTCTTGAACAGTATTCTATGGTTGGTCCGCGACCCCTGGATCCTGAAGGCGTCCTTAGGTTAATCTCGTAGTTCCTGCGGGTGCAGGCGATGGGGTTGGTCCATGGATTTTCTTTCTTTTTGCTACATTTTGCTCAAAGGGTTAAAGGGAGATAGTGCATCAAGCTATTCGCAAGGGCCAACTTGATCCTCTTACCCACGATCCCAGATGAAAAAACCCTAGGAGCGCCACCGACTCCAACTACCGTCCATGTACGATCTATACTAGATCTGACCAACTACCCATCCTACCTCTTCTACATTCTTGACAGCTTATCTTTGTCTCAGTAGAGTCTTTCAATGGTATGTTTTAGTCCTCTTTCTCATTACTTAGAAAAAGTGAGCCACTGGTTCAAGTACAAGATACTATCATTACCGCCTGGACAATTAGACATCCAACCCGTAATCGCAACGACCCAATTGCAAGAGCGGAGCTCTACCAACTGAGCTATATCCCCCCGAGCCAAGTGGAGCATGCATGAAGGAGTCAGACTTCTATTCTTTTCCTTGGCACAACTAGGCTATCTTGGACTTGAACTAGAGACCTCGCCTATAAAGTAAATCATTGCACCTACAGTCCAACCAATTGGGAGATGATCAATAGATTTTTTTGTGGGAGTGATTCATCCTTCTCGAATGTAGCATACAACTATCCATTGTATTGTGCTCTCTAAGGTGTTTGCTCCCCCTTCTTCCTTACCATGGTACCATCCCGCTATCACCCCAGAAAAAAATCCTATTAATTATCAGGGGCGCGCTCTACCACTGAGCTAATAGCACTTTTCCTTTTTTTTGCCCTTATGTCGCCCCCGTGTGGCGATATAAGGGCTAAAAAAAGGAGCTCCTATTAATTTGTTCTGACCTAGGATAATAAGCTCATGAGCTTAGTCTTACTTCACCATCGAGAAATGAAGGAAGACTTCCATCTCCAAATTTTACTCAAACGTAGCTTGGTTCTTTTTGGGTATGAAGCAGTGTCAAACCAAACTACTAAACAAGAAATTGCTCTCCCTGAAAAAGAGGTGATCCAGCTGCACCTTCCAGTATAGCTACCTTGTTACGACTTTACTCCAGTCACTAGCCCTGCCTTGGCATCCCCCTCCTTGCGGTTAAGGTAACGACTTCGGGCATGGCCAGCTCCCATAGTGTGACGGGCAGTGTGTACAAGGCCTGGGAATGAATTCGTCGTCGTATGGCTAACTGGCGATTACTAGTGATTCCGGCTTCATGTAAGTGAGTTACAACCTACAATCCAAACTAAAGATGGGTTTTTGGAGTTAGCTCATCCTCGCGGGATTGTGATCCTTTGTCCTGGCCATTGTAGCACTTGTGTCGCCTAAGGCATAAAGGCATAATACCTTGACGTCATCCTCACCTTCATTCGACTTATCATTGGCAGTCTACTCAAGGTTCCAAACTCAATGTTGGCAACTAAACATGAGGGTTACACTTGTTGCGGGACTTAACCTAACACCTTACGACACAAGCTGACGATAGCCATGCACCACCTGTGTCCGCGTTCCTAAAAGCACCCTTTTTTTCAAGAGGATTCACGACATATTAAGCCCTGTTAAGGTTCTTCGCTTTGCATCAATTTAAACCATATGCACCACCTCATGTACAGGCCCCTGTCAATTCCTTTGAGTTTTATTCTTATGAACGTACTCCCCAGGCGGGATACTTAACGCGTTAGCTATAAATTGCATGGGTCGATACGCATAACACCTAGTATCCGTCATTTACGGCTAGGACTACTAGGGTATCTAATCCCATTCGCCGCCCTAGCTTTCGTCTCTCAGTGTCAATGTCGGCCCAACAGAGTGCTTTTGTCGTTGGTGTTCTTTTCGATCTCTACGCATTTCACCGTTCCACTGAAAATTCCCTCTGCCCCTATTGTACTCCAGCTTGGTAGTTTCCACTGCCTGTCCAAGGTTGAGCTCTAGGATTTGACGGCAAACTTAAAAAGCCACCTACAGATGCTTTACGCCCAATCATTCCGGATAACGCTTGCATCCTCTGTCTTACCGGGCTGCTGGAACAGAGTTAGTCGATGCTTATTCCCTAGATACCGTCATTACTTCTTCTCTAGGAAAAGAAGTTCAAGATCTGCAGGCCTTCTACCTCCACGCGGCGTTGCTCGGTCAGGCTTTCGCCCATTGCGAAAAATTCCCCACTGTTGCCTCCTATAGGAGTCTGGGTCTTATCTTAGTCCTAGTGTGGCTGATCATCCTCTCAGACCAGTTACTGATCATCGCCTTGGTAAGCTATTGCCTCACCAACTAGCTAATCAGACACGAGCCCCTTCTCGGGCGGATTCCTCCTTTTGCTCCTCAGCCTACAGGGTATTAGCAGCCGTTTCCAACTATTGTTCCCCCTTACTTTTATTTCAAGTTGATTATGTCCCGGACGAGATATCCAGCAACAAGAAGAAGGAAAAGGATTGAATAGAGGAACTCCCGAACATTTAGCGATCTCAGATGTGTCGATATCAATGGTGACTCATTATTTCGATGAATAATTTCTTCGGACAGAAGAAGATTATGTAAACACTTACTCGAAATCTCACTTATCAGATTCCATTGTGGAAGACACAATTTTTTCTGAAGAATTCGCCATGATATATCTGATCCATGCATAATATCATGAAAAATGGATACCCATTTTTGGCTGCTACTTAGTATCGGCAATAAGTCTGAAAAAGTATCTAAAAATATGAGATTTAGATATTTGTACCCTGTCGAAGTAAGGAACCATGGTATATATGTTTGGAATAGATTCCATTTGGAGAGAGTTGAAAAAGCACTATCTCGTTGAAAGGTTCTATACATCTGCCCTTTCTCAAGGCATTTTTTTAGACAAGGGCTTTGTTTTTCCTCTTTTCAGATGGTAAATATTTCTCAGAACATGGAGGGTGAATCAAACCTATGTTTGAATTGAAATTGAGATACTGTTGCAAGTTCTTCCCTTCTGAATCAGGTAGATTCATATCTGAAAGAGGTTGACAATAAGTTCTTTCAAAATTGACTATTTGTCCCTCTGTTAGAGGTGTTCCAGAAATGTCTGCGATTGAGTAAATAGCTCTACGAACGAATGGATCGGATCGAATTGGAAAATGGAAAGATTTGTACAAGTTATACCCTTCGTCACCACTTTGCGGAAAATCGTTAGGTATCAATATGTTAGATACCTGTGACTCGATTGGTGAAATAGTATCTCTCACCAAAAAAGTATTTTTTTTACCGCCGCACAAAGAAAATATTTTGTTGCGAATGAACAAGATATTGAGGAATTGTCCATACGTAAAATCATAATTATTGATACAGGCCTTTTCCACATAAAAAGGGAATCTTTTGTTACAATAGAAGCAGAAGTGATATCGATTATTCAAGAATCGAAGTCGATTTGCTTTATAAAAAGAGGATATCAATGAACTTCTATGAAATGGTTTCACGGGATTCAGCCAATTGTCTTGATCGTGGGATATCATTGAGAAATAGGAATCCGTGTTATCAAAAGATTTCCTGCGATTCTTTCTAGTAT
>JAQQTP010000033.1:2325000-2360000 GCA_029884605.1 Ormosia emarginata | reverse complement strand
GTTGTGGCAATTCCACCCAGAAGGTAATGGTTTACTCCTACAGTCTCTGTACAATGCTCAAGGCTCTAGCCTAAACGATGGATTCAATAAGTTCTTGCCAATAACCACGCCCGCTGAATAGAAACATTAAACTAAAAGCCCATACAAAATGGGCACCCAAGAAAAAAAGACCATATGTAGATAATGAAGAACCATAAGACTGATGGATGTCCGCGCCCATAACAAATCGCGGAGCCACCCATTAATGGTAATGAACTCTGTAAAATTTCCTCCTGTGGTATGAGTTACTACCCCTTGATCGCTTATACTACCCCAAACATCCGACCTGCATTTTCCAACCCAAAATTGCATTATACATCTGAATAGCCCTAAGAAGACATGATCCCAAGCGGATACTTGGCATGTCCCCCTTCCAAGTCCATCACAAGGGAAACGAAAACCAAGATTTGTTTTATCCGGTATCAATCATGAGCTACGAGCAAATAAAACACCTTTTAGGAGTATCAATACCGTCATATGAATTGTAAATGCATGAATATGATGGACCAAAAAATCTGCAATTATAATGGAATAGGTATTTGCCCCCATGCCACTAAATCACCACCCCCCAAACCAGGCCATTGTGCTTGGTGCTAAAGCATGAGTATTTCGTATCCATTAAGTAAAGATGGGTTATAATTGTATAGCGGTATCTGAAAACATATCTTGGGGGTGCCCTATGTAACGCCCCAATTTTTAGAAAATATTTTGAATGTCTTGTTTGTATTTTTCATTATGTGATGAGCCCAAACGATAATTTTAAATAAGAAAATTGCCAATACGATGATAAAAATTTTTCTAACTACAAAGATAAAAACGTCTACGCAAAAATGCCCAACAATGGGTTTTCCTTGATTTAATGTCCGATAAAAGCTGATATTTTATATGGACCAAGAAAATAATCTTTTATAAAAATCTTATTTTATTAAAATCTTACTTAACCCATTGAAAATGGACTAAAAAGCCCCAAAAGAAGTGATGACCAAAACTGAAGATGGTCCTGCGCCCAGAAATCGCTGGATCATGCCAACCAATAGAAATCCTTTTCAATTTAATCCTAGCCTGGATGCATTCAATGGCTGTCCTTACCACTTGAAGGCTACGCCATGATTCTCTCTTTAAAACCCTAGCCACCATTGTTGTTTATTTTCCCTACCATGAGACACATCTACCCAAGTTTTTCTAACTAACCTAAACACTATTCTAAAACCTTTCTAGTTGAGAGTTTCCTTCCATTTAGGGCTGAGAAGGTGAAATTTCATGCTTTTCTTTTCTCTCTTCTTTTCAAAGTTCTAAGCCATGATTTCTCCATGGTTTAGCTTCTATATGAAAAATTGTCGCTTTTGAAGGTATACCGAACCCCAAACATACTGAAGACAATTCTTTTCTCTTGATGGTGGTAAAGATGGAGCCATTTGTGATGTTTGTAGAATCCATATTCGCCCATGAAATTGCATGTCCCTAGAAAATATATTGCCAATGCATGGTAATGTTTAAATTTGCTGACATGAAAGCCCACCAATGCAAATTTGGAGATACCTTGAACATGTCCCCCCTTGTTAAATGGTAAAGACTTACATGCCATCAAAGGATTAATTTAACTCCTACTAACTATTGTCTAATATGAAACGAAAACTTAGACAATATAATACATTCTGAAAGACATTTTATGATTTCCTTGATTCCAAACATTTTTCAATTAAAAAGAGAATACAAGCAAAAGAAATTTTCTATAATGACAAGTTGATTAGAATAAGTTTAAAGGGTTAAAATTCATATCAATACATATACCACAAAATGATTGTAAAAATGGTAAATGAATTTTATGAAAATTTAGGACAATTTTTAGTAAAAATGAACCTATAAGATAGTAGAAATATCCAAAAGAAATATGATGGATGCAAAATTATTCTACCATCCCTAAATACTACTACGTAAAAATGCTACCGATTTTAAAAACAGAAAAATATCTTTACAAAGCAACTAAAAACGACCGCCCACTGCCACTAAATCACCAAGTATCCCAAATCTGTGCTTGTTGAAACGAAAATGGCCGTTGTGCCTGGAGCTAAATACCGTGACATGCATCCCATATTGGACGTTGGTAACTCCATTGGGCCGTGGTATCCATAATGGGTTGTAATTGTATAGCGGTGGATCTATAGACGCAACGTGAAAACATATAGCATAATAGATTTTACAAATTCCGCTCTCTCGATACTTGTGTTTTCTTTAGGGGATCCTCTATCTAAATTTTATTTGTTTATTTTATCCAAACCAAAATCTGTGAATGCTGATATGTTGTAATATCATACCCAGCTATGGTATAAATGCTAAAGCGTGAAGGTATTTGTATCCATTGAGCAAAGACGGGTTGTAATTGTATAGCGGTATCTGAAAACATATCTTGGGGGCGCCCTAAAGCGCTCATGGTATCATTATGAATATACAAACCAAAACTGTGAAAGCCTAAAAATATACATACCCAGTTGAGATGTGATATGATTACATCGCGATGCCTAAGGACACGATCTAATAGATCGTTGTATCGAGTAGTTGGATCATAGTCTCTTACCATAAAAATGGCTGCATGTGCAGCAGCACCAACTATGAGAAATCCACCAATCCACATGTGATGTGTGAACAATGACAGTTGTGTACCATAGTCGGTAGCTAGGTATGGATAAGGAGGCATAGAATACATATGGTGAGCTACAACAATGGTCAAAGAGCCTAACATAGCTAGGTTAATAGATAATTGAGCATGCCATGACGTTGTTAGGATCTCATATAGACCTTTATGACCCTGGCCTGTAAATGGACCTTTATGGGCCTCTAAAATATCTTTTATACCATGACCAATACCCCAGTTGGTCCTATACATATGACCAGCAACGAGAAAAAGAATTGCAATAGCTAAATGATGGTGTGCAATATCGGTCAGCCATAGACCGCCAGTTACTGGATCTAATCCTCCACGAAAAGTAAGAAATTCCGCGTATTTTGACCAATTCAAGGTGAAAAATGGGGTTGCTCCCTCGGCAAAACTGGGATAAAGTTGAGCCAAAAGATCCCGATTCAAGATAAATTCATGAGGAAGTGGGATCTCTTTGGGATCTACTCCAGCATTTAGAAATTGGTTAATCGGTAAAGAGACATGTACTTGATGCCCCGCCCAAGAAAGAGACCCCAGTCCTAGTAGCCCTGCCAAATGGTGATTCAACATAGATTCTACATCTTGGAACCAAGCCAATTTTGGAGCAGCTTTGTGATAATGAAACCAACCAGCAAAAAGCATTAAGGCTGCAAAGACCAATGCACCAATTGCGGTACAATAGAGTTGTAATTCACTAGTTATTCCAGATGCTCGCCAAATCTGAAAAAAACCAGAGGTTATTTGTATTCCTCGGAAACCCCCGCCTACATCACCATTCAATATTTCTTGGCCCACTATTGGCCAAACCACCTGGGCACTAGGTCCAATGTGAGTAGGATCGCTTAGCCATGCTTCATAATTGGAAAAACGAGCACCATGGAAATACATGCCACTCAGCCAAAGAAAGATGATGGAGAGTTGGCCGAAATGGGCACTAAATACTTTTCGGGAAATCTCCTCCAAATCACTAGTATGGCTATCGAAATCATGAGCATCAGCATGTAGGTTCCAGATCCAAGTAGTAGTATCAGGTCCCTTAGCTATTGTTCTTGAGAAATGACCAGGTTTTGCCCATTCCTCGAAAGAAGTTTTTATGGGATCCCTATCTACCAAAATTTTGACTTCTGGTTCCGGCGAACGAATAATCATTGAGTCCTCCTCTTTCCGGACAACACATACAAAGAGACCCGCCAACATAAGACATAATTAGTGAACTTATGAGAGATGTTTCTATTGAGTTTCTTTCTCTTCTATCTCCCATCTATCTATTCTATATTTTCTTTAATCTATTTTCTTTAGTTATTCACTAGAACAATTATGATCCGGAAGTCAATCCGGGGCAAGTGTTCGGATCTATTATGACATAGTAGCGAGGCGCTCAACGGACCTTTTTTAATCTTCTAAAACCTTTTCTGGACTTTGAATTGAAGTTAAATAATTTTTTGTGCAACCTAGTGTATTCAGATTTTAATTAGAAGTTCCTAGATGGAACTAATTTCACTTTCTGTTTTACATTTTTACATAGAAGATATTATTATGTACTCTATTTCAAAATGTACTCTATTTCAAATCACGTGAGCAGTCATTAGCATTACTAGGGGACATACCGGTATTTCTATTTAGTTTTTCGAAGGTCTCTTTTATTAGTTTGAATATTAGTTTGAATAGCAGAAAAAAAAAAAATAGAATTCTCTACTGTATCCACGTATAGTTTATCTCTACGAAATATCAGACGAAATAGAACGATTTTAGAAGGGATATAATGAAATTCTCTGATTGGTTCTTCCTATAGAAACGATCTATTTTATTTGTTTATTTGACTGATGGGGACAACAAACAATAAATTATAAAAATTATATAAAAATTATATATATAATAAATAATAAGAAATATATAATAATAATAATAATATTTCTTATTAATATTATATAAATATATTATTCTATAAATATATTATTCTATAAATATATAATTCTATAAATATATAAAGAATATAAATATAAATTATATAAATAAATTATATAAATAATAAATATAATCTAAATAAATAAAAAAAAATTAAAATTAAATAATAAACAAAGTGTTCCTATTCAAAACGCCCTGTGATCTTCAACCAATTCTGTGCTTCAATATAATTACCAGGGGTAAGGGCTATAGCTTGTTTCCAATATTCAGCGGCTTGATCAAACCAAGCTTCCGCAATTTCAGAATCTCCCTGTCGAATGGCCTGTTCTCCGCGGTCGGAATAGGTGAGTAAATTCCTTCCCTTAGAACCGTACTTGAGAGTTTCCTGCCTCATACGGCTCAGCAGTCAATTCTTTTGGTGTTCCATTTTTCTTCTGGAGTTAACCAAAAGAAAAGAGGTTAATTACATGAGTTTCAAACTTGAATTTTGATTAAGAAAGAATTTCATCCCCTTTTTCTAGTTTTATCTATAGTTTTATCTTTTCTCCTACCTTCAGAAGAATAAAGCATCGGCATTAACCCTCTCATTATAATTTTCTGAAAGGTAACTATCTCGATTTCATATATCATATACTTTCATATATGATATATCAATTTCTATAGAATCTTTGAGAAAGTCTTTTCTTTATAAGAAAGAAAAGACTTACTATCTTTGGGATCAGATACTACACCGCTGCTCAAAACCCTAGGGGATCGACTTTATTACATAAGTGGATTCCTAACTTTTCTATCATGATAGAAGTAAGCAGTTCTTATTGTATCGGCCCAAAACCTCGCTAATTGATCTTTACGGTGCTTCCTCTATCAATTAGATCTTTTATCCATAGAAAAAAGTATCTAGGCATATCTATTTCTTCCTATTTCGAAGTTTCTTTCTTTGCTACAGCTGATAAAAATCGTTGTTTTGGACGATATATATGTAGAAAGCCTATTTTTTTTTTCTAGTATTTCTTATCGTTCTTTTTTTTTTTTTCTTTCTATAGTGGAGATAGTCGCACGTAATGACAGATCACGGCCATATTATTAAACGCTTGGGGTAAGAACGGATTTCGTTCGAGTGCCCGAAAATAATATTCCAAAGCTTTCGTATGTTCTCCGTTACTTGTGTGGATAAGGCCTATGTTATAAAGTATATAACTTCGATCATAGGGATCAATTTCCAGTCGCATAGCCTCATAATAATTCTGTAAAGCTTCCGCATAATTTCCTTCAGATTGAGCCGACATCCGTTACGGTCGTCATTCGGTTCAAAGAATCTCCGTTCCAGAACCGTACGTGAGATTTTCATCTCATACGGCTCCTCCTTTATGTGTATAATGATAAAAATACATAGAATCAAAAAAGATTGCAGTATTCTCATTATCAACTGAGCAGGGCTAGTGTGTTTACAAGAAATCTCTAGCCAACCTTCCTGTAAAAGAAAAGATATTTTCTTAACATCAAGTATGTTGGTACTGGATAAAAAAATGGTAACTCCAACAATTTCTTTGTCCTCAACGCCGCTTAATTTCCCGGAATTAGTCACTTCAACAGTCTTCGATGGTTATACGGGTATCCAAAATACGAACGAGATGGATGTTTGTTGTCCCAACCATTCTTGTTAGTCCCGATCCCGAAAAGAAAGGGGAGGATATTTTTTTTTTACAAAGTTTTCGTGTTGTTGAACAAAGTTTTCGTGTTGTTGATTCCTAAGCGTAGTGCTTCTTCCCCCAGCCGCCTATTGATACTAGTGGAGTAGGGTTGACCTAACCCCATAGGTATAGGTATAACCTTTTGCTTAATACTATAAACCTAAAATTGAAGCATATGAGGCTGTATTAATCGGGGATACACGACAGAAGGAATTAATCGTTTTATTTACAAACTTCACCTTCAGCAAGCGTAGGTTTTTTTTTTCAATTTTTTTTTTCTTTCTCTCCGAAGAATGTGTCTTTCTCCTAAGACTGAGATCGGTAAATAAAAAAAAGATAATCAAATCGCACCATCTCTGTAATAAGTGAATGCCTCTTTTTCTCCTGAAGTTGTCGGAATTATTCGTAATAAGATATTGGCTACAATTGAAAAGGTCTTATCAATAAAATTTCCATTTATCCGAGATCTAGGCATAGGTAGCAATCCATTCTACAATTTAATTATTTTATTTATCGCGTGGGAAAAGAAAATAATCCCACAAACAAAGGAATTGTACAATACAGTACGAAATAACGTAAAAACAGACTCATTAATCAAATTTGTTTATCCTACGGCCTCGAAGGAGGTTTTTTTTGATAAAAACTTTTTCTTTCTATTTTTATAGTTCGAATTGATTGTATGCGTCTATCCAAAAAAAATGGAATATGAATGACTCACTATTCACCCGGTTTCTGGGCCATAATCATTATGTAGGAGAGATGGCCGAGTGGTTCAAGGCGTAGCATTGGAACTGCTATGTAGGCTTTTTGTTTACCGAGGGTTCGAATCCCTCTCTTTCCGTTCCCGTTGGATGATTTGGTATTTTTTGTCTTTTGAACTTCTATAGCTTCTTTTGTTTGTTTTCCTTGTTTGTTTGATTTTTTTTTATTTACTAGTTAAAGATGTAAAATAGATAAAATCCTAAAAATATTTCAAAATCCAGCACAAGCAAGGAAAACACAGAAAACCAAAAATATTTTTTTATTCTTCACGTCCTGGATTACGTCCTGGATCGTTAGATAGGAATCCGAAGATGAAAAGAGAAACAAAGAATATCACTACCGTGTAAACAAATAGTTTTAGAGTAAGCATTACAAAATCTCCAAGATAATTAAGATAATTAAAATAAAAAAAAACGACAGAGAGAGAGAATAGATTCTCTTATATTACACATTATGTTTATGTTTCTTTTGATACTAAGTTTCTAAGAAATGAAGTGATTTCGAGGAAATAGAAAAAAATTCGGAAATTTACTTGTAGTAAGGGTCGAGCCCTGTATTACTATTACCAAAAATTTTCTTTCATATCCACAATCTAGGTATTGATGGTGGACTCAAATCTAATACTAATAATAGGATTAGGATTTCTCAATGGAAAAAACGTAAGAATGAGATGGTCCCAAATTTTCTTGTCTATCAACAAATTTCAATATTTGAATCGAGGATTCACACTGTAAGACTTATCTGATCTTAGAAATTGTTAAAATGTTCGAATTTTTGTTTTCGAATAAATTCTGAATTTTTTTAGGACATTATTCAAATTAAAGATCTCATCGAAAACTTACAGCAGCTTGCCAAACAAAAGCTAAGAGAAAAAAGAGTACAGGTATTACTGGCATAATATCTACAATTGGATTCAAAAAAGCGTAGGCTTCAGGTAATTTCGCGAAGAAAAAACTACTTGAATAAAGGGCAGAGTGAATACAAATACAGACCAAACTAAAGATATTAAGCATAACAAATATTTTGTTCTTTAAGAAAATTCATTGTATTTTTGCTTTTTTTTTTTTTTTATTAGAATTTTGATTTTTATTGTATTGTATATTGTATATGTATATATATGTATAATTTTTATTCTAATTTAGAAAGAATTCTATAATTCTAATTATATATATTCTAAAAATAATATAAAATATAATATAATTATATAAATTTTATATATATTTTTTTATATATTTTTTAGAATTTATATAAAATTTATATAAGAATAATTTATATAAAATTTATATAAGAATAATAAACTATATTAAATAATTAAAAAATAATTAAAATAGTTTAAAATAGTTAATTAATATTTATTATTATTTTATTTAATTTTTTTTTTTTTTTAATTTTTTATTTAAATAATATTTAATTTATTTAATTTTTGAATATTCAATTCAAAAATATCAAAAAATATAATACTAATATTAATATTTATAATATATATATAATAATATATAATATATAATAATATTTCATTTATATTATATATTATTAATTTATATTTATATTATTTTATATTATATATATAATTTATTTATATATATATAAATTATAATATAAATTATGAATATAAATTATGATGAATATAAATGATGAATATAAATGAATATAAATTTGGTTATTTATTTAATTTACGATTTATATTATCTATTAATTAGTATTAATATAAATATTTATTCTATTATTATTTATTAATTATAAATATTAATTATAAATCTTAATTAATATTACTAATTAATAATTTAAATTATTAATTAGGAATCTTAATAATATTAAGAAATTAGTAATACTAAAAAAAATGAATCAAATAAGATCAGACTCCCCAAAATCCTTCTTTGATTTGAACTTATCCAGTTCAAGTTCAAAATCTTTTTATTCTGAAATCAAAAATAGAAGAAATCATACTTTCATACAATATCTTAATTGAATTCTATGTAATGATCAAGAATTTCAGTTTAATTTTATATCTACGCATATCAAAATCCTAGCAACAATTTATTCTATAGATATTAGATATTTTTGAACTGGAATTGACGAACAACCAATACCAATAATACTGTTTATTAGTGATTAGTGTCGAATCGAAAATGGGGCGTGGCCAAGCGGTAAGGCAACGGGTTTTGGTCCCGCTATTCGGAGGTTCGAATCCTTCCGTCCCAGAGCATATCCATTCATGATGTATATCCTATTTGAATACAAATTGTATATCAGAATAAAGATTACCCTTTCTTTTTTTTTGTTATTGTTTTTATTGCAATCACTGTGGATAATTGTATAATAAAAAAAGATATTTTTTATTATTATTATTTCATATTTCTATTTTTTTTTTCTAATATTTTTTTTTTTTTGAAGAAATTCATTTTTTCTATTTTACAAACTATCAAAATAGAATAGAAAATCTATTCATACAATATCGAGTTAATTTGAACTTTTTTTTAGACTTCTTTACTTTAGAAATTGTCCATTCATATAGAGGGAAAACCTAGAAGTAAAAAGTATAGATTATTATGTATCGATTGAATCAATGACTATTCACGATTTCATAATTGAATCAATTACATACCGGATCCAAACTAAAGGAATGTTATGGTAAAACTTCGTTTGAAACGATGTGGTAAAAAGCAACGTGCGACTTGAAAGACATGATTAGATTAGCTGTGGATTCTTACATCCGCTATTTTTTCTAGTATATAGAAATCGGGGTGCTCTTGGCTCGACATCGTTTGTTCTGTTCGACTAGAACTCGTTGTTTGGGGGACGGGAGAGGGATTGATGCTGTAAATAGTACATGATGGAGCTCGAGTTGATTTATTTTTCAGGGGCAAGTATCTAAGGTTAGTGAAAATTAATAAGTTAGAACAACTTCGTAAGTATATTTTTGATAGAGAAATCGAAAGGATCCAATTCGAGCAAGGTTAAAAAAAAAGTCAAAACATTATCTAGTTTGTTGGAATTGGTAAAACTATTTAGATCAAAAGTGTATCTGCGGGAATCAACCTTCTATTTGTATGATTCTTTGAGAGAAAGAAATCAAAAAATGGTATGTTGCTGCCATTTTTTGAAACGATTAAAGATCCCCGAAGTAATGTCTAAACCCAATGATTCAAGGAAAAGCTAAAGGATCCTGGAACAAGTAAATACCATTTTCAAATTGTCTCAACAATTCTATTAGAATACCAATTCTCTTAGAATGAATAAAGAATGAATAAAAAAAATAGATTCGAAAGAAGACAGGCAAGAAAGGGGGTAGAGACCGCTCAATAAAGGAAATACCTAAAAGGTTTTTTTCCTTTGAGTTATTTGAGAGTTATCCAATTTGAGTTATGAGGAGTTCTTATTCTTTTTCAGAAAGAATAAGAAAAAAAAAATACTTAAATCATAGTCTAATTGATTTGATGATTTTATTGATCTATTTAACATCATAATTTTATACATAGACATAATTTTGAATTTTCTCGAGCCGTACGAGGAGAAAACTTCTTATACGTTTCTAGGGGGGTGTATTGTTCATCTATATCTATCCCAATGAGCCGTTTATCGAATTGTTGCAATTGATCTTCGATCCCGAAGAGAGGGAAGAGATCTTCGGAAAGTGGGTTTTTATGATCCAATAAAGAATCAAACCTATTTAAATATTCCTGTTATTCTATATTTCCTTGAAAAAGGCGCTCAACCTACAGGAACTGTTCAAGATATTTCAAAAAAGGCAGGTGTTTTTATGGAACTTTGCCCTAATCAACAAACGAAATTCAATTAATGAAATAAAAAAAAAGAGGGGGGGGGGATGACTTGTATATAGATTTATATAGATTTATAGAACTCCTTTATCTTTTATCCCCCCCCTCCGCTCTCTTGTTCTATTCATACCTAATTTGTTATTTCTTATTGTTGACATAGAATGCTGTTTTCTATAGCCACCAAAATTTATTTTTATCGATCCTCAAAATAAAAATAAGAAAACTGGATAGAGATAGAAGATATAGGAAAAAGCAAATGAATAATGACTAAATGAAGTAATTGGGTATATAAATACATTACCTCCAATGAGGTGATTTTTTTTTTTTTATTATATAATAGAATTATATTAAATAATATATTATTATATTTTTTTTTTATATTAGAATATTTTTTCAATAAACTATAAAAAAAAATAAGTATATAAATCCAATCACTAGGATTCGTAACTTATAATAATAACGAGCAAGTGGGTATTAAAAAAAATGATTCTTTTTCGTGAGAACCGGGAGTCTTATCTCACTATATATCTCACTATATATGTCACTATAATATGTGCTGGAATTCTTTTTTCAATTCTATTATTTTTTTTTATATTTATTATATTTATAGTAAATATAAATAAATGAGATATAATATTTTAAATAGAATATTTATATGATATGATTTTTCATCGAATGACTATTCATCTATTGTATTTTCATGTAAATAGAGGAAAAAAAAGCTCTATGGAAAAATGGTGGTTCAATTCTATGTTGTTTAATAGGGAGTTAGAATACAGGTGTGGGTTAAGTAAATCAATGGATAGTTTTGGTCCTATTGAAAATACCAGTGTAAGTGAAGACGAAATTATAACTTATATGGATAAAAACATTCATAGTTGGAATGATAGTGACAATTCAAGTTACAGTAATATTGATTATTTAGTCGGTGTCAGGAACATCCGGAATTTCCTATCTGATAAAACTTTTTTAGTTAGGGATAGTAAGAGTAAGAGTTATTCCATATATTTGGATATTGAAAATCAAATTTTGAAGATTGACAATGATCATTCTTTTCTAAGTGAACCAGAAAGTTTTTTTTATAGTTATAAGAATTCTAGCTATCTGAATAATGTCTCTAAGAGTGATGATGATCATTACATGTATGATACTAAATCTAGTTGGAATAATAACATTAATAGTTGCATTGAAAGTTATCTTCGTTCTCAAATCTGTATTGATAGTTACATTTTAGGGGATAGTGACAAATACAATGACAGTTACTTTTATAGTTACATTTGTGGTAAGGGCAGAAATAGTAGTGAAAGCGAGAGTTCTAGTATAATAACTAGCACGAATGATACAAATGATAGTGATTTAACTAGAAGAAAAAGTTCTAATGATCTCGATGAAACTCAAAAATACAAGCATTTGTGGATTGAATGCGAAAATTGTTATGGATTAAATTATAATAAAATTTTGAAATCAAAAATGAATATTTGTGAACACTGTGGATATCATTTGAAAATGAGCAGTTCGGATAGAATCGAAAGTTCGATTGATCCAGGTACTTGGAATCCTATGGATGAAGACATGGTCTCTCTGGATCCCATTGAATTTCATTCGGAAGAGGAACCTTATAAAGATCGTATTGATTCTTATCAAAGAAAGACAGGATTAACTGAGGCTGTTCAAACAGGCACAGGTCAACTAAACGGTATTCCCGTAGCAATTGGGATTATGGATTTTCAGTTTATGGGGGGTAGTATGGGATCCGTAGTAGGTGAGAAAATCACCCGTTTGGTCGAATATGCTACCAATCAACTTTTACCTCTTATTCTAGTATGCGCGTCCGGAGGAGCACGTATGCAAGAAGGAAGTTTGAGCTTGATGCAAATGGCTAAAATATCTTCTGCTTTATATGATTATCAAAGAAGTAAAAAGTTATTCTATGTATCTATCCTCACATCTCCTACTACTGGTGGGGTGACAGCTAGTTTTGGCATGTTGGGGGATATCATTATTGCCGAACCTAATGCTTACATTGCATTTGCGGGTAAAAGAGTAATTGAACAAACGTTGAATAAGACAGTACCCGAAGGTTCACAAGCGGCTGAATATTTATTCCATAAGGGCTTATTTGATTCAATCGTACCGCGTAATCCTTTAAAGGGGGTTCTGAGTGAGTTATTTCAGCTCCATGCTTTCTTTCCTTTGACTCAAAATGAAAAATCAAGCAGAGCCTAAAATTCTTTTTAAATTCTTTTTTTTGTGCTGTGCTGTGGCGAGTGAGTAGTTATTTATTAATTTATTATTAGATTCTATTTGTACTTTTTATTATATTCTTTATTAATTTGTATTTTATTATTTATTTATTATATTCTATACTCATTATCATTATTATATCTATATATATTCACTTAGCTATACTTAGTATAATTTTTCAAATATACTTAGTATAAGTATATATGAATTCTAGTGATTATAGACTATCTTTATAAGAATAATAAAAATATGAAATTACAAAAATTTTAGTATAACAATAAAAAAAAAAAACAACAGGTACAAATATTAAACCGAGGTACCCATTCTATGATAAACTTACCCTCCATTTTTCTTCCTCCTCCTCGGGTACAAGATCTCAAGGGCTGATCCTCTTCCTCAAAGTCTTTACCGCGTAAAATAAATAAACAGAAAATACATATAACAAAGAGGTAAGACAACATAAAATCATCACAACATGGCCAATAAGAAGACGACAATCAACATATATACAATTTATGCAATACGAAAAGCTTTAACAATTATAATAACAGTTGAAGTAAAATTTAGATATCATAACAATATATCACACCACGGATAAAACATCACGGATAAAATAAGAAAGATAAAAATAAACAGATAAAATATAATAAAAATAACCAAATATAGAAGTAGTAACCGGATAAAATAAACAAATAAAATACGGATAAACAATAAATAGATAAGATGAAAATAAATAGACATAGAGATAAACAAAAATATAACAAAACCCTACTCCATGGAGCTAAAGAAAACACAAGTATCGAGAGAGAGGAATGATTCGTAAAATCCATTAGTACCACGGCTGCCCCACCACCAACTATTGCTTGTTGTCACACGTTGCGTCTATAGCCCCACGACACGAGGAATCCATCATCCAGGGCGTGGTGTAGTTCACGGTCTCACGTTGTGGCACTACGGGCAAATGTACTACTAGATTTCACAAATCTCGAATTAAATATAGTGTATGTCGAGTACCATAGTGTGCTATCGGTTTACCACGGCCCCAATGGAGCTACCAACTCCGTCCACATGTGGGATCCCGTACACTAAAGTCTCCAAGTTCATTAGAACAATGAACCACACTACGTTTATCTCATCGACAACACGATGTGATTCGTCTCGTCAACCAATCCACCAAAAACTTGGCACACATAGATAGAAAGCACATGCGGGTTCACATTTTCCCGACAAAGAAATAAATTCTCAAAAACACATGCGGGTTCACATTTTCCGACAATGAGATAAATTTTCAAAAGCACATGCGGGTTCACATTTTCCCGACAAATGAAAGATCCTCAAAAATAATCATGCGGGTTCACATTTTCCGACAAAGACATAAAATAAATATAGTAACGGTCAATCGCGTAGAAATTTTATCGCGTTTTCATAATTCCATCGTTTTTACAAACGTTTAAAAATCGGGTAAAGATATTTTTCTATTTTTAAAATCGCGTAGCATTTTAATACGTTTTCTCAATCGCGTAGGATTTTCAAATCATTTTCTTATTCGAATGCCTTTAAAATTACTATTTAAACAGACAGAAATAGTACTTAGTACATTTAAATTACGTAGAATAATTTTTCATACCATATACTGTCTTTTGGATATTTCTACTATCTTATTGGTTCATTTTTACTAAAAATTGACAAGACATTTTGTTTATAAATCATAATAATGGTTTCCTAAATTATCCATAAAATTTCCATTTACCTAATTTTTTAACCATATCATTTAATTCTCTTTGAAATCTCTAACATGCTTCAAAACCTAAAGTGAGCTATATGTTAGAAAATTTCTCAAAATTTCTGTATTTTACTTCCTAATGATAAAATTATTAGTTTTAATCCTTTAAGCTTAATTCTACTCAATTTGTTTCTTCAAAAACCATTATAGAAAATTTCTTCTTAACTTGTATTGTCTCTTTTGATTGAAAAAGGTTTGGAATCAAGTTTTAGAAATCATGATTACCTATAGTGGCATGTTGGCCAAATTTCGTAAAACCCTTTCATTTGATTTCTAAAATGTTTTTCACCTTTCAAATCATATCAAATGTATTATATTGTCTAAGTTCATTAAATCATATTAGAAAATAGTTAGTAAGAGTTAAATTAATCCTTTAGGCATGTTGGCCCAAAATACTAAGTCTTTACTATTTGATTTCTAAATGCATTTTCTTTGATCAAATCAATTTGAAACTTTCTTGATTCTCCTAGGTTAATTAAGTTACACTTTAGGAAAAATCAAGAGAACATTTTGGTCCTCCAAACTTGTCATTGCCGTGAGCTATTGGATGTGCTCTTTGGAACACTCATGCAAATTTAAACATGTTATTCACATCCTATACCTTATCATACAATTCTAACACATGCATTGTATTTTCTAACACATGCAATATATTTTCTAACACCTAAACCTAAATTAAAGCTTATAGACATGCATTCAAAAGCTAATAGACATGCAAAATTATTACAATCATCAAACAAGAAAGCTACTAACAAATACCACATAAACTACTAACAAACACAAAAATTAACAAATACACACATAATTAACACATGACCACCGAATCCTTATGGATTCTACAAACATCACAAATGGCTCCATCTTCTTACCACCATCAAGAGATGATAAGAATTGTCTTCCTCTTACCTTAAATGAAGACAAAAGGCTTGCTTTCACTCCTCCTAAGTCACGGTTTTCACCACCAAAAATACCTAGAAATCTCAAACAAAATCTACATGTTACTAACCATGAAAAAGAAGCTAAACCATGGAGAAATCATGGCTTAGAACTTTGAAAAAGAAGAGAGAAAAGAAAAGCATGAAATTTCACCTTCTAGGTAAAACTTTCAAGGTTGATTTCCAAGCCTTAAATGGAAGATTTTGAAGAAACTCCCAACTAGAAAGGTTCTTAGAATGGTGTTTAGATTAGGAAAACTTGGTTAGAAAAATTTTTGGATGGTTGGATGGTGTAGATAGTGTCTTGGCCGAAAATGGTGAAGAAAATGAACAAGAATGGTGGCTAGGGTTTTGATGAGAGAGAAGAGAGAAAAGTGATGAAGGAGAAGTGTGATTTTGGTCTTCAAAGACCTCTTGGCCGTAGCCATCAAGTGGGGTGCAAGGTGGGCACCTTGCTTGGCTTCATCCAAGCCATTTGATGAATCAATGGTCAAGATCAAGCCTTGGTGAGCAAGCTTGATTCCTATTGGTTGGCTCTTGGTGACTCACAAGCCTAATCACCCAGTGCATTTAATTTTCTCACGAGTCGGCTAGTGAGAGTCACTGTTACTGAAAAGTTCTCTGCTGCTAACGGTGATTAATTAAGCTACGATCTAACCGTTACGCTAATTGTGGGTCCCGCTAAATATTTAGGGTCTCTTTGTCACTAAAATATCTTGACTAATAAAATAATATTATAATAATATAAAATTATTTTATTTGATATTAAATCCTAAAAATTAAAAGATTATTTTTAGTCTCATTCGAATCGGGTTTAGTAAGATCCCCAATTCTAAATAATAAAATAAGATTTTCCCGGCCCGGAAAATATTATTTTCCTACCTCGAGCAAATCACACAAAAAGTCCATATAAAATCACGACAGTATTATCGGACATTAAATCAAGAAGAAAACAATTAAAAACGAAAAAGCAGAAAAAGCGATGCGTTCGGGACGTAACGGTCATTTTCCGTTTTTTCCCACAACGTAGGTAATCGTCCAAAACGTTCAAATAAAATATCCAGCGGTATTATATAGTTGTATATCTTTCAGAAAAATTAAAACAAGTAGCTCAGAAAAATTTTTATTTTACTGTCTCAAAACAAATTACGTAAAACGATCAAATAAAATTTGAGCCAAGTATTATCGTAATTGTTTTCATACGAAAATCGAGAAACGAGAAAAATAGGGACACAACGATCATTCACACAAAAGCATGAAAAACGAGAAAATAGTACATTCGAATATTTTCTAAAAATTGGGGCGTTACAACTCTCCCCAACAAATAAAAATTTCGTCCTCGAAATTCGTTGTTCATCCAAACAAATGAGGATATTGATCCTTCATTTTATCTTCCAGCTCCCAGGTAGCCTCACCCGTCATATCATTCCATATGACTTTCACTAGCTCAATCATCTTTCCTCGAAGCTGCTTTACCTTTACTGTCCCCCGAATCTGACGGGTAAAGTTTCGTAAGTCGATTTTCCTTTAATTGCGCACGTCATCTGGTTGTATAACATGTGTCGGATCTGGTATATACTTAAAATGAGACACATGAAACACGTCATGCAAATTGGATAGAAAAGGCGGCAAAGCAATCGATATGCTACGGGACCAATACGTCGGATAATCGATATGGTCCAATGAACTTAGGAGTAAGCTTTTAGACTTAATCACTCTTCGACACCGGTCGTAGGAGTAACTCTTAGAAATACATGCTCACCCTCCTTAAACTCAAGAGATCGTCTTCGTTTGTCCGCATAACTCTTTTGTCGCTGCGTCGTCCTCATCTTCTCTTGTATCATCTTGACTTTATCCGTAGTCACATTTGTACAAGTTACGGTCCAACGATCATACTCTCCCCATCTTGATACCAACACAACGGCGTTCGACATCGCCTTCCATACAATGCTTCATAAGGTGCCATTCGATGCTTGCGTGAAAACTATTGTTGTAGGTGAATTCTATCAAAGATAAAAATTCATCCCAACTTCCTCGTTGTTCCAAAACACAAGCACGCAATAAATCCTCCAAAGATCGTATAGTTCTCTCTGTCGACCATCATGTCTGCGGGATGATATCTTTGAACTTAATCGTAACTTGGTTCCCATAGCTTCTTGCGGACTTCGCCAAAATCTTGACGTAAACCTCGGATCTCTGTCGGAAACTATACATGTAGGCACTCCATGTAATCGACAATCTCACCGATGTACAAGTGGGTTAATCTTTCCAATGAATATTTAATATTGATTAGTAAGAAATGAGCCGATTTCGTAAGTCTATCGACTATAACCCATATTGAATCATGACCTTTCCTTGTCTTTGGCAAACCAGTAACGAAATCCATAGAAATGCTGTCCCATTTCCATTATGGAATCGATAATGGTTGTAACATCCCAGCTGGTCTTTGGTGTTCAACTTTCGATTTTTGACAAACTAGGCAAGTTGACACGCACCTAACCACATCACCCTTCATTCCATGCCACCAAAATAACTTCTTCAAGTCTTGGTACATCTTTGTTATGCCTGGATGCATACTTAATAGACTAGTATGGGCATGTTCCACAATATATCGCCTCGGTCTCGGTCACGAGGAATACGATTCTACCCCGAAACCTCAAAATTCCATCAGTTCCTTCTTTGAACTCTATTGTCTCGTCTTGTTTCATTTGCTCCCTTATTCCTTGCAAAAATTTATCGGCATTTTGCTTTTCCCTTATGTCTTCCATCAGCTCGCTTGAGATAGTAACCATATTCATACAGATCTTTTCGGTTTCAACTCAACAAATGACCACTCATCTCTAAATTGTTCAATGAGCTCCTTTTCTTTGATCATCGTAGCGTGGCACCGATAATCTTTCTACTCAAGGCATCGGCCACGACATTCGCCTTACCGGGGTGGTACAAAAGTTGAAAATCGTAATCGTTCGAAATTCTAACCATCTTCGCTGCCTCATATTCAGCTCATTCAGTCGTACAAGTACTTCAAACTCTTGTGATCACTGAAGATATTGAAAGTTGCTCCATAGAGAAAATGTCTCCATATCTTCAAAGCAAAAACCACCGCAGCCAATTCCAAATCATGCGTAGGATAATTCCTCTCATGAACCTTCAATTGTCGAGAAGCATATGCCACCACATTCCGGTCTTGCATCAACACGCATCCTAGTCCTTGATAAGAAGCGTCACAATACACATCGAAAGATTTCTTCGAATCTGGTAGGATTAACACCGGTGCAGTTGTTAACCTCTTCTTCAACTCTTGAAAACTAGCTTCACGCTCTTCCGTCCATTCAAAAGCTTGATTTTTCCTCGTCAGTTGCGTAAGTGGTCCAGCAATCTTGGAAAAACCTTCGATAAATCTCCGATAATAACCAGCAAGTCCAACAAAACTTCGAACTTCCGTTACTGTCTTAGGTCTTTCCCACTGTAAAACAGTCTCTACTTTCGATGGGTCCACCGCAATACCTTCTTTAGAAATTACGTGACCAAGAAATTGGACTTCTTCCAACCAGAACTCACACTTAGCCAATTTCGCATACAACTGCTTCTCCCTCAAAATCTGAAGAACAACATTCAGATGTTCAGCATGCTCTTCCTTCGATCTAGAATAGATCAGAATGTCATCGATAAAGACAACGACAAATCTGTCTAGATATGGACGAAATATCCTGTTCATATAATCCATAAATATGGCAGGAGCATTCGTCACCCCGAATGGCATTACCTGATACTCATAATGTCCATAACGAGTTCGAAAAGTTTTCGGCACATCTTCCCCTCTTACACGAATCGGTGATAACCCGATCGCAGAGATCTATCTTGGAAAATATCACAGCTCCTCTCAATTGATCCATCAAATCGTCGATTCTTGGAAGCGGATATTTATTTTTGATAGTCACCTTGTTCAACTGCTAGATAGTCCACACAAAGTCGTGAAGTTCCATCCTTCTTCTTGACCAAAAGCAGCGCGCACCCCATGGGGAAACGCTAGGTCGTACAAATTCTTTCTCCAACGGTTCCACCAATTGCTTTTTCAGCTCCCCCAACTCTACTTGGCGACATACGATACGGTGCAATTGAGATAGGACCATTCCGTACTAAATCAATTGAGAACTCGATCTCCCGCTCGGGCGGTAAACCAGTACATCGTCGGGAAAAACATCCGGAAAATTGTTGACAACGGGAATAGTATTCACATCCTTCTCGTTTCTTAACTTCTAGAGAAGACAATACCGGATATCCTGCGCTCCATCTCTCAACAAAGACTTGACCTTAACGGCGGTTAAGAATCCGGACTCTTCTTCCTTAGGAAAAACTATAGTTTTCTTTTGCACAATCTATAAGGATATGGTTAGAACATAACCAGTCCATCCCTAAGATTACATCTATCTCAATAAGAGGCAAACAAATCAAATTGACCAAAAACAAACGGCCCTTCACAACAATAGGACAATCCAAACGGATCTTAGAAGTAACTACAGGTTTAGCGGTTAGGCGTAGATACACTCGAACTTAACATTCAGAGAAGACACGAGGCAACTTCAGTCTTTCCACACAATCATAGGCAATAAACGAGTGTGTAGCACCCGAGTCATACAATACAGTCAGAAGGTTACCTCCAATGTCACCTTCTCCTTGAATAAGGTCATCAGATTGAGAAACTTCAGATCCCATCATTGTATACACTCTCCCTCCAGATCTCGGTTGAGTATTTCCAGATTTTTGCTGATTAGCTTTAACATGACGAACAACAGGTTTCTTCTCTGGTCGAGTACAATCCTTCGACATATGTCCAGGCTGTCCACAATTAAAACAGACAGTTCCCTTGATTGTACAATCTGGAGATAGATGGCCCTTCTTGCCGCACTTAAAACACGTCGGTGTAAACACCACTCTCTGTCCTGCTCCACCACTAGGTACACTCCCTCCAACTGACGGTCGGCCGAGTCTGACTTCCTTGTGGTCTAGCATACGGCTTACGCATGAAACCGATTTGTATTGCTACCTCCACCTCTTTGAAATCTTGTCGGCCCAAAGTTCGATTCCTCGATCTCGCGACGGTTCAAGCTCCTCAAGTCGCGCACGTGCGTCTACCAAAGCATGAAATTGATTCATCCTCGAGAGATATCACTCCTCGCTTCAATTCTACTCTCAATCCGGACTCAAACTTCGACATTTCCATACCTCATCTTGTCGATTTTGAGCATAATCCGAAAATTGAGACAAACTTTCAAATTTTGTGGCGTACTCATTCACTGTCATATTTCCCTGTCGCAACCCAAGAAATTCCATCTCCTTGGCATGCCTAGCACTTGCAGGAAAATACTTATCCAGAAAAGTATTAGAAAACACTTCCCAGGTGATCTCAGTCCCTTCAGCTTGCAACACTCGGCGGATTCCTCTCCACCAATGTTCTGCATCTCCTCTCAGCATAAAGACAGCATAAGTTACTTTCTTTTCATCTGTACATCTCATCCCCTCAAATATTCTCTCTAAATCTTGCATCCACTGACTCGCTTTCTCCGGATCCACCTCGCCTCTAAATTGTGGCGGATTATGGCGCCTAAATTCAGATAAATTTAGGGCATCAGCCGTAGCATCTTGTGTTAAGCTGCTCTCAAATTTTCTTTGAGTAATCACTTGACCATCTGCAGCATGCATAGCTCGGCGGCAACCAACATCGGGTCCTCAACACGATTCACGTTAGCACGTCCTCTGCCTCTACCAGCCATCTTCTTTCTTCAAACATAACAAAACAAAGTTAGATACATCCTTCTAGATATTTCCGAAAGGATATAAATCACAAAGATCACAGAGAATCACACAGAGACAAAACAAAAACAGACCCAACCACAACCCCAAAAGACTCTAACTTGGGCTCGATACCAACTAATGTAACACCCCTTTGGAGGATGTCACACATAAAAGAAAATAAAAGAAATAGAAATAAAATCTACCCAAGTTGTGAAACATTTGTTAAATATTATTACGGGTTGTAAAATAATTCCTGATAGACAGAAATATGATATAAAAAGATAATGCGGAAAATACGAAATAAAAAAAAACATCATTACTGCTAATATACATATGATTAAGTTATAAGCTGTACAAATAATTTACAACAAGGACTACAAATATTTAAACAAAAACAGTAAGGAAAGCAATAAAAGAGTTAATATATACAGACATACGCTGACGCGCCCAAAAAAAAAACATCATGGTTATCTAATCCTCAGATGGATCACTCTCAGCATGAAAATGATCATTAGGAGATAGATATCCCGGATGTCTCGACACACGGCGATAACGGGATCGCGCAGTCGATACGATGCTTATCTCACTAGGCTCAGGGTTTTCAGCACCCCAATAACGCCTAATGGATAAGGGTAACTCTAAGTGCAGAAATAACGTCGTAGTCATAACGGGCTCTTCATCAAATCGCTGTCGTAGAATCACAGTCACACGTCCTGCATATGTCACAGAATCACGATCGCCTCGTAGATGCCAAGCCAAGAGACCTCCATGAAATACTAGCTCTACGAACCCCAAAAATCCACAGCGCGCCATCCTCACAATCAATCCGAGGATATGGATGATCGGATGGTTCTTGATCGTCAAATTGATCGTCTGCTGCCGGTCTTCCTCCTCCTCGGGTACAAGATCTCAAGGGCTGATCCTCTTCCTCAAAGTCTTTACCGCGTAAAATAAATAAACAGAAAAAATACATATAACAAAGAGGTAAGACAACATAAAATCATCACAACATGGCCAATAAGAAGACGACAATCAACATATATACAATTTATGCAATACGAAAAGCTTTAACAATTATAATAACAGTTGAAGTAAAATTTAGATATCATAACAATATATCACACCACGGATAAAACATCACGGATAAAATAAGAAAGATAAAAATAAATAGATAAAATATAATAAAAATAACCAAATATAGAAGTAGTAACCGGATAAAATAAACAAATAAAATACGGATAAACAATAAATAGATAAGATGAAAATAAATAGACATAGAGATAAACAAATAATATAACAAAACCCTACTCCATGGAGCTAAAGAAAACACAAGTATCAGAGAGAGGAATGATTCGTAAAATCCATTAGTACCACGGCTGCCCCACCAACTATTGCTTTTGTCACACGTTGCGTCTATAGCCCCACGACACGAGAATCCATCATCCGGGCGTGGTGTAGTTCACGGTCTCACGTTGTGGCACTACGAGGCAAATGTACTACTAGATTTCACAAATCTCGATTAAATATAGTGTATGTCGAGTACCATAGTGTGCTATCGGTTTACCACGGCCCGTGGAGCTACCAACTGTCCACATGTGGGATCCCGTACACTAAAGTCTCCAAGTTCATTAGAACAATGAACCACACTACGTTTATCTCATCGACAACACGATGTGATTCGTCTCGTCAACCAATCCACCAAAAACTTGGCACACATAGATAGAAAGCACATGCGGGTTCACATTTTCCCGACAACAGAAATAAATTCTCAAAAACACATGCGGGTTCACATTTTCCCGACAAATGAGATAAATTTTCAAAAGCACATGCGGGTTCACATTTTCCCGACAATGAAAGATCCTCAAAAATAATGCATGCGGGTTCACATTTTCCCGACAACATAAAATAAATATAGTAACGGTCAATCGCGTAGAAATTTTATCGCGTTTTCATAATTCCATCGTTTTTACAAACGTTTAAAAATCGGGTAAAGATATTTTTCTGTTTTTAAAATCGCGTAGCATTTTTAATACGTTTTCTCAATCGCGTAGGATTTTCAAATCATTTTCTTATTCGAATGCCTTTAAAATTACTATTTAAACAGACAGAAATAGTACTTAGTACATTTAAACTACGTAGAGTAATTTTTCATACCATATATTGTCTTTTGGATATTTTTGCTATCTTATTGGTTCATTTTTACTAAAAATTGACAGATTTTGTTTAGAATATCATAATAATGGTTTCCTAAATTATCCATAAAATTTCCATTTACCTAATTTTTTAACCATATCATTTAATTCTCTTTGAAATCTCTAACATGCTTCAAAACCTAAAGTGAGCTATATGTTAGAAAATTTCTCAAAATTTCTGTATTTTACTTCCTAATGATAAAATTATTAGTTTTAATCCTTTAAGCTTAATTCTACTCAATTTGTTTCTTCAAAAACCATTATAGAAAATTTCTTCTTAACTTGTATTGTCTCTTTTTGATTGAAAAAGGTTTGGAATCAAGTTTTAGAAATCATGATTACCTATAGTGGCATGTTGGCATAATTTCATAAAACCCTTTCATTTGATTTCTAAAATGTTTTTCACCTTTCAAATCATATCAAATGTATTATATTGTCTAAGTTCATTAAATCATATTAGAAAATAGTTAGTAAGAGTTAAATTAATCCTTTAGGCATGTTGGCCCAAAATACTAAGTCTTTACTATTTGATTTCTAAATGCATTTTCTTTGATCAAATCAATTTGAAACTTTCTTGATTCTCCTAGGTTAATTAAGTTACACTTTAGGAAAAATCAAGAGAACATTTTGGTCCTCCAAACTTGTCATTGCCGTGAGCTATTGGATGTGCTCTTTGGAACACTCATGCAAATTTAAACATGTTATTCACATCCTATATACTATCATACAATTCTAACACATGCATTGTATTTTCTAACACATGCAATATATTTTCTAACACCTAAACCTAAATTAAAGCTTATAGACATGCATTCAAAAGCTAATAGACATGCAAAATTATTACAATCATCCAAACAAGAAAGCTACTAACAAATACCACATAAACTACTAACAAACACAAAAATTAACAAATACCCACATAATTAACACATGACCACCGAATCCTTATGGATTCTACAAATCACAAATTCCATCTTCTTACCACCATCAAGAGATGATAAGAATTGTCTTCCTCTTACCTTAAATGAAGACAAAAGGCTTGCTTTCACTCCTCCTAGGTCACGGTTTTCACCACCAAAAATACCTAGAAATCTCAAACAAAATCTACATGTTACTAACCATGAAAAAGAAGCTAAACCATGGAGAAATCATGGTTAGAACTTTGAAAAAGAAGAGAGAAAAGAAAAGCATGAAATTTCACCTTCTAGGTAAAACTTTCAAGGTTGATTTCCAAGCCTTAAATGGAAGATTTTGAAGAAACTCCCAACTAGAAAGGTTCTTAGAATGGTGTTTAGATTAGGAAAACTTGGTTAGAAAAATTTTTGGATGGTTGGATGGTGTAGATAGTGTCTTGGCGAAAATGGTGAAGAAAATGAACAAGAATGGTGGCTAGGGTTTTGATGAGAGAGAAGAGAGAAAAGTGATGAAGGAGAAGTGTGATTTTGGTCTTCAAAGACCTCTTGGCCGTAGCCATCAAGTGGGGTGCAAGGTGGGCACCTTGCTTGGCTTCATCCAAGCCATTTGATGAATCAATGGTCAAGATCAAGCCTTGGTGAGCAAGCTTGATTCCTATTGGTTGGCTCTTGGTGACTCACAAGCCTAATCACCCGGTGCATTTAATTTTTACTTTGAGTCGACTAGTGAGTCGGCTGTTCTGAAAGTTCTACTTGCTAACGGTGATTAATTAAGCTACCGATCTAACTTGTTACGCTAATTGTGGGTCCCGCTAAATATTTCCTGGGTCTCTTGTCACTAAAATATCTTGACTAATAAAATAATATTATAATAATATAAAATTATTTTATTTGATGATTAAATCTAAAAATTAAAAGATTATTTTTAGTCTCATTCGAAATCGGGTTTAGTAAGATCCCCGATTCTAAATAATAAAATAAGATTTTCCCGGCCCGGAAAATATTATTTTCCTGCCTCGAGCAAATCACACAAAAAGTCCATATAAAATCACAGACAGTATTATCGGACATTAAATCAAGAAGAAAACAATTAAAAACAAAGCAAAAAAGCGGCAAAAACGATGCGTTCGGGACGTAACGGTCATTTTCTCATTTTTTCCCACAACGTAGGTAATCGTCCAAAACGTTCAAATAAAATATCCAGCGGTATTATATAGCTGTATATCTTTCGAAAAAATTAAAACAAGATATGGCTCGAGAAAAATTTTTATTTTACTGTCTCTCGAAACAAATTACGTAAAACGATCAAATAAAATTTGAGCCGGTATTATCGTAATTGTTTTCATACGAAAATCGAGAACGAGAAAAATAGGGACACAACGATCATTCACACAAAAGCATGAAAAACGAGAAAACAAGTACATTCGAATATTTTTCTAAAAATTGGGGCGTTACAACTCTCCCCTACAAATAAAAATTTCGTCCTCGAAATTCGTTGTTCATCCAAACAAATGAGGATACTTGATCCTTCATTTTATCTTCCAGCTCCCAGGGTAGCCTCACCCGTCATATCATTCCATATGACTTTCACTAGCTCAATCATCTTTCCTCGAAGCTGCTTTACCTTTCTGTCCCCAATCCTGACAGGTAAAGTTTCGTAAGTCAGATTTTCCTTTAACTGCACGTCATCTGGTTGTATAACATGTGTCGGATCTGGTATATACTTAAAATCGAGACACATGAAACACGTCATGCAAATTGGATAGAAAAGGCGGCAAAGCAATCTGATATGCTACAGGACCAATACGTCGGATAATCTGATATGGTCCAATGAACTTAGGAGTAAGCTTTTTAGACTTAATCACTCTTCCGACACCAGTCGTAGGAGTAACTCTTAGAAATACATGCTCACCCTCCTTAAACTCAAGAGATCGTCTTCGTTTGTCCGCATAACTCTTTTGTCTGCTTTGCGCTGTCCTCATCTTCTCTTGTATCATCTTGACTTTATCCGTAGTCTGTTGTACAAGTTCTGGTCCAACAGTCATACTCTCCCCATCTTGATACCAACACAGCGGCGTTCGACATCGCCTTCCATACAATGCTTCATAAGGTGCCATTCCGATGCTTGCGTGAAAACTATTGTTGTAGGTGAATTCTATCAAAGATAAAAATTCATCCCAACTTCCTCGCTGTTCCAAAACACAAGCACGCAATAAATCCTCCAAAGACTGTATAGTTCTCTCTGTCGACCATCCATCCGTCTGCGGATGATATGCTGAACTTAATCGTAACTTGGTTCCCATAGCTTCTTGCAGACTTCGCCAAAATCTTGACGTAAACCTCGGATCTCTGTCAGAAACTATACATGTAGGCACTCCATGTAATCTGACAATCTCACCGATGTACAACTGGGTTAATCTTTCCAATGAATATTTAATATTGATTGGTAAGAAATGAGCCGATTTCGTAAGTCTATCGACTATAACCCATATTGAATCATGACCTTTCCTTGTCTTTGGCAAACCAGTAACGAAATCCATAGAAATGCTGTCCCATTTCCATTCTGGAATCGATAATGGTTGTAACATCCCAGCTGGTCTTTGGTGTTCAACTTTCGATTTTTGACAAACTAGGCAAGTTGACACGCACCTAACCACATCACCCTTCATTCCATGCCACCAGAATAACTTCTTCAAGTCTTGGTACATCTTTGTTATGCCTGGATGCATACTTAATAGACTAGTATGGGCATGTTCCACAATATATCGCCTTAGTTCTCGGTCACGAGGAATACAGATTCTACCCCGAAACCTCAAAATTCCATCAGTTCCTTCTTTGAACTCTACTGTCTCGTCTTGTTTCATTTGCTCCCTTATTCCTTGCAAAAATTTATCGGCATTTTGCTTTTCCCTTATGTCTTCCATCAGCTCGCTGGAGATAGTAACCATATTCATACAGATCTTTTCCGGTTTCAACTCAACAAATGACCACTCATCTCTAAATTGTTCAATGAGCTCCTTTTCTTTGATCATCAGCCTGAAACACTGATAATCTTTCTACTCAAGGCATCGGCCACGACATTCGCCTTACCGGGTGGTACAAAAGTTGAAAATCGTAATCGTTCGAAATTCTAACCATCTTCGCTGCCTCATATTCAGCTCCTTCTGGTCGTACAAGTACTTCAAACTCTTGTGATCACTGAAGATATTGAAAGTTGCTCCATAGAGAAAATGTCTCCATATCTTCAAAGCAAAAACCACCGCAGCCAATTCCAAATCATGCGTAGGATAATTCCTCTCATGAACCTTCAATTGTCGAGAAGCATATGCCACCACATTCCGGTCTTGCATCAACACGCATCCTAGTCCTTGATAAGAAGCGTCACAATACACATCGAAAGATTTCTTCGAATCTGGTAGGATTAACACCGGTGCAGTTGTTAACCTCTTCTTCAACTCTTGAAAACTAGCTTCACGCTCTTCCGTCCATTCAAAAGCTTGATTTTTCCTCGTCAGTTGCGTAAGTGGTCCAGCAATCTTGGAAAAACCTTCGATAAATCTCCGATAATAACCAGCAAGTCCAACAAAACTTGAACTTCCGTTACTTGTCTTAGGTCTTTCCCATCAGTAAAACAGTCTCTACTTTCGATGGGTCCACCGCAATACCTTCTTTAGAAATTACGTGACCAAGAAATTGGACTTCTTCCAACCATAACTCACACTTAGCCAATTTCGCATACAACCGCTTTCTCCCTCAAAATCGAAGAACAACATTCAGATGTTCAGCATGCTCTTCCTTCGATCTAGAATAGATCAAAATGTCATCGATAAAGACAACGACAAATCTGTCTAGATATGGACGAAATATCCTGTTCATATAATCCATAAATATGGCAGGAGCATTCGTCACCCGAATGGCATTACATGATACTCATAATGTCCATAACGAGTTCGAAAAGCAGTCTTCGGCACATCTTCCCCTCTTACACGAATCTGGTGATAACCCGATCGCAGATCTATTTTGGAAAATATCACAGCTCCTCTCAATTGATCCATCAAATCGTCGATTCTTGGAAGTGGATATTTATTTTTGATAGTCACCTTGTTCAACTGCCGATAGTCCACACAAAGTCGTGAAGTTCCATCCTTCTTCTTGACCAAAAGCACTGGCGCACCCCATGGGGAAACGCTAGGTCGTACAAATTCTTTCTCCAACAGTTCCACCAATTGCTTTTTCAGCTCCCCCAACTCTACTGGCGACATACGATACGGTGCAATTGAGATAGGACCTGTTCCCGGTACTAAATCAATTGAGAACTCGATCTCCCGCTCAGGCGGTAAACCAGGTACATCGTCAGGAAAAACATCCGGAAAATTGTTGACAACAGGAATAGTATTCACATCCTTCTCATTCTTAACTTCTAGAGAAGACAATACCAGATATCCTGCGCTCCATCTCTCAACAAAGACTTGACCTTAACAGCAGTTAAGAATCCAGACTCTTCTTCCTTAGGAAAAACTATAGTTTTCTTTGCACAATCTATAAGGATATGGTTAGAACATAACCAGTCCATCCCTAAGATTACATCTATCTCAATAAGAGGCAAACAAATCAAATTGACCAAAAACAAACGGCCCTTCACAACAATAGGACAATCCAAACAGGATCTTAGAAGTAACTACAGGTTTAGCGGTTAGGCGTAGATACACTCAACTTAACATTCGGAGAAGACACGAGGCAACTTCGGTCTTTCCACACAATCATAGGCAATAAACGAGTGTGTAGCACCCGAGTCATACAATACAGTCAGAAGGTTACCTCCAATGTCACCTTCTCCTTGAATAAGGTCATCAGATTGAGAAACTTCAGATCCCATCATTGTATACACTCTCCCTCCAGATCTCGGTTGAGTATTTCCAGATTTTTGCTGATTAGCTTTAACATGACGAACAGCAGGTTTCTTCTCTGGTCGAGTACAATCCTTCGACATATGTCCAGGCTGTCCACAATTAAAACAGACAGTTCCCTTGATTGTACAATCTGGAGATAGATGGCCCTTCTTGCCGCACTTAAAACACGTCGGTGTAAACACCACTCTCTGTCCTGCTCCACCACTAGGTACACTCCCTCCAACCGACGGTCGCTAAGTCTGACTTCCTTGTGGTCTAGCATACGGTTTACGCAGAAACCGATTTGTATTGCTACCTCCACCTCTTTGAAATCTTGTCGGCCCAAAGTTCCGATTCCTCTGATCTCGCGACGGTTCAAGCTCCTCAAGTCGCGCACATGCGTCTACCAAAGCATGAAATTGATTCATCCTCAGAGATATCACTCCTCGCTTCAATTCTACTCTCAATCCAGACTCAAACTTCTGACATTTCCATACCTCATCTTGTCGATTTTGAGCATAATCCGAAAATTGAGACAAACTTTCAAATTTTGTGGCGTACTCATTCACTGTCATATTTCCCTGTCGCAACCCAAGAAATTCCATCTCCTTGGCATGCCTAGCACTTGCGGAAAATACTTATCCGAGAAAAGTATTAGAAAACACTTCCCAGGTGATCTCAGTCCCTTCAGCTTGCAACACTCGGCGGATTCCTCTCCACCAATGTTCTGCATCTCCTCTCAGCATAAAGACAGCATAAGTTACTTTCTTTTCATCTGTACATCTCATCCCCTCAAATATTCTCTCTAAATCTTGCATCCACTGACTCGCTTTCTCCGGATCCACCTCGCCTCTAAATTGTGGCGGATTATGGCGCCTAAATTCAGATAAATTTAGGGCATCAGCCGTAGCATCTTCTTTGTTGAGTCTGCTTTGCTCTCAAATTTTCTTGAGTAATCACTTCACCATCTGCACGCATAGCCTCAGCAGCAACCAACATCGGGTCCTCAACACGATTCACGTTAGCACGTCCTCTGCCTCTACCAGCCATCTTCTTTCTTCAAACATAACAAAACAAAGTTAGATACATCCTTCTAGATATTTCCGAAAGGATATAAATCACAAAGATCACGAGAGAATCACACAAAGACAAACAAAAACAGACCCAACCACAACCCCAAAAGACTCTAACTTGGGCTCGATACCAACTAATGTAACACCCTTTGGAGGATGTCACACATAAAAGAAAATAAAAGAAATAGAAATAAAATCTACCCAAGTTGTGAAACATTTGTTAAATATTATTACGGGTTGTAAAATAATTCCTGATAGACAGAAATATGATATAAAAAGATAATGCGGAAAATACGAAATAAAAAAAAAATCATTACTGCTAATATACATATGATTAAGTTATAAAATTTACAAATAATTTACAACAAGGACTACAAATATTTAAACAAAAACAATGAAGGAAAGCAATAAAAGAGTTAATATATACGACATACGTTGTGCGCCCAAAAAAAAACATCATGGTTATCTAATCCTCGATGGATCACTCTCAGCATGAAAATGATCATTAGGAGATAGATATCCCGGATGTCTCGACACACGGCGATAACGGGATCGCGCAGTCGATACGATGCTTATCTCACTAGGCTCAGGGTTTTCAGCACCCCAATAACGCCTAATGGATAAGGGTAACTCTAAGTGCAGAAATAACGTCGTAGTCATAACGGGCTCTTCATCAAATCGCTGTCGTAGAATCACAGTCACACGTCCTGCATATGTCACAGAATCACGATCGCCTCGTAGATGCCAAGCCAGAGAACCTCCATGAAATACTAGCTCTACGAACCCCAAAAATCCTGGCGCTGCCATCCCTCACAATCAATCCAGAGGATATGGATGATCGGATGGTTCTTGATCGTCAAACTGATCGTCTGCCTGCCGGTCTTCCTCCTCCTCGGGGTACAAGATCTCAAGGGGCTGATCCTCTTCCTCAAAGTCTTTACCGCGTAAAATAAATAAACAGAAAATACATATAACAAAGAGGTAAGACAACATAAAATCATCACAACATGGCCAATAAGAAGACGACAATCAACATATATACAATTTATGCAATACGAAAAGCTTTAACAATTATAATAACATATTGAAGTAAAATTTAGATATCATAACAATATATCACACCACAGATAAAACATCACAGATAAAATAAGAAAGATAAAAATAAATAGATAAAATATAATAAAAATAACCAAATATAGAAGTAGTAACCAGATAAAATAAACAAATAAAATACGGATAAATAATAAATAGATAAGATGAAAATAAATAGACATAGAGATAAACAAATAATATAACAAAACCCTACTCCATGGAGCTAAAGAAAACACAAGTATCGAGAGAGAATGATTCGTAAAATCCATTAGTACCACGGCTGCCCCACCAACTATTGCTTGTTGTCACACGTTGCGTCTATAGCCCCACGACACGAGAATCCATCATCCAGGGCGTGGTGTAGTTCACGGTCTCACGTTGTGGCACTACGGGCAAATGTACTACTAGATTTCACAAATCTCGATTAAATATAGTGTATGTCGAGTACCATAGTGTGCTATCGGTTTACCACGGCCCAAATGGAGCTACCAACTGTCCACATGTGGGATCCCGTACACTAAAGTCTCCAAGTTCATTAGAACAATGAACCACACTACGTTTATCTCATCGACAACACGATGTGATTCGTCTCGTCAACCAATCCACCAAAAACTTGGCACACATAGATAGAAAGCACATGCGGGTTCACATTTTCCCGACAAAGAAAATAAATTCTCAAAAACACATGCGGGTTCACATTTTCCCGACAATGAGATAAATTTTCAAAAGCACATGCGGGTTCACATTTTCCCGACAGCGAAAGATCCTCAAAAATAATCTGTACGGGTTCACATTTTCCCGACAGCATAAAATAAATATAGTAACGGTCAATCGCGTAGAAATTTTATCGCGTTTTCATAATTCCGTCGTTTTTACAAACATTTAAAAATCGGGTAAAGATATTTTTCTGTTTTTAAAATCGCGTAGCATTTTTAATACGTTTTCTCAATCGCGTAGGATTTTCAAATCATTTTCTTATTCGAATGCCTTTAAAATTACTATTTAAACAGACAGAAATAGTACTTAGTACATTTAAATTACGTAGAATAATTTTTCATACCATATACTGTCTTTTGGATATTTCTACTATCTTATAGGTTCATTTTTACTAGAAATTGACAGCATTTTGTTTATAAACTCATAATAATGGTTTCCTAAATTATCCATAAAATTTCCATTTACCTAATTTTTTAACCATATCATTTAATTCTCTTTGAAATCTCTAACATGCTTCAAAACCTAAAGTGAGCTATATGTTAGAAAATTTCTCAAAATTTTTGTATTTTACTTCCTAATGATAAAATTATTAGTTTTAATCCTTTAAGCTTAATTCTACTCAATTTGTTTCTTCAAAAACCATTATAGAAAATTTCTTCTTAAATTGTATTGTCTCTTTTTGATTGAAAAAGGTTTGGAATCAAGCTTTAGAAATCATGATTACCTATAGTGGCATGTTGGCCAAATTTCGTAAAACCCTTTCATTTGATTTCTAAAATGTTTTTCACCTTTCAAATCATATCAAATGTATTATATTGTCTAAGTTCATTAAATCATATTAGAAAATAGTTAGTAAGAGTTAAATTAATCCTTTAGGCATGTTGGCCCAAAATACTAAGTCTTTACTATTTGATTTCTAAATGCATTTTCTTTGATCAAATCAATTTGAAACTTTCTTGATTCTCCTAGGTTAATTAAGTTACACTTTAGGAAAAATCAAGAGAACATTTTGATCCTCCAAACTTGTCATTGCCGTGAGCTATTGGATGTGCTCTTTGGAACACTCATGCAAACTTAAACATGTTATTCACATCCTATACCTTATCATACAATTCTAACACATGCATTGTATTTTCTAACACATGCAATATATTTTCTAACACCTAAACCTAAATTAAAGCTTATAGACATGCATTCAAAAGCTAATAGACATGCAAAATTATTACAATCATCAAACAAGAAAGCTACTAACAAATACCACATAAACTACTAACAAACACAAAAATTAACAAATACCCACATAATTAACACATGACCACCGAATCCTTATGGATTCTACAAACATCACAAATGGCTCCATCTTCTTACCACCATCAAGAGATGATAAAAATTGTCTTCCTCTTACCTTAAATGAAGACAAAAGGCTTGCTTTCACTCCTCCTAGGTCATGATTTTCACCACCAAAAATACCTAGAAATCTCAAACAAAATCTACATGTTACTAACCATGAAAAAGAAGCTAAACCATGGAGAAATCATGGCTTAGAACTTTGAAAAAGAAGAGAGAAAAGAAAAGCATGAAATTTCACCTTCTAGGTAAAACTTTCAAGGTTGATTTCCAAGCCTTAAATGGAAGATTTTGAAGAAACTCCCAACTAGAAAGGTTCTTAGAATGGTGTTTAGATTAGGAAAACTTGGTTAGAAAAATTTTTGGATGGTTGGATGGTGTAGATAGTGTCTTGGCCGAAAATGGTGAAGAAAATGAACAAGAATGGTGGCTAGGGTTTTGATGAGAGAGAAGAGAGAAAAGTGATGAAGGAGAAGTGTGATTTTGGTCTTCAAAGACCTCTTGGCCGTAGCCATCAAGTGGGGTGCAAGGTGGGCACCTTGCTTGGCTTCATCCAAGCCATTTGATGAATCAATGGTCAAGATCAAGCCTTGGTGAGCAAGCTTGATTCCTATTGGTTGGCTCTTGGTGACTCACAAGCCTAATCACCCAAGTGCATTTAAGGGCCTAGTATTTCCGGCAATTGCAATGGCTTCTTTATTTCTTCATATTCAAAAAAACAAGATTTTTTAGATACGGGCAGTAGGGACAAATCTCATATATTTTTTCTTAGCTCTGGAAGCAATTCGATGAATTACTCCTAAAGGTTTACATCAAAAGAGTGCTAGTTGATGAAAGTTACTTCGGAAAAAAAAAAGAAAAGTAAAGGCAAATTCATTTTCATTTGCTTGGGTTATTTATTCTCCCAATTCCAATAAAATAGAACTGGATCTAATATGAGTTGGCGATCAGAACGTATATGGATAGAACTTATAACGGGGTCTCGAAAAACAAGTAATTTCTGCTGGGCCTTTATCCTTTTTTTAGGTTCATTAGGGTTCTTATTGGTTGGAACTTCCAGTTATCTTGGTAGGAATTTTTTATCTTTATTTCCGTCTCAGCAAATTCCCTTTTTTCCACAAGGGATTGTGATGTTTTTCTATGGAATCGCGGGTCTCTTTATTAGTTCTTATTTGTGGTGTACAAT